>JACYXH010000410.1:1642500-1785000 GCA_026745465.1 Lota lota | reverse complement strand
GTTGTCTAAAGCAGAGTAAATATTCAATTAATGGTGATCTTATTATATATTTAACTGTGATTCCCTCAATCCAGCAGCTCAACCTTGATGCTGTCTCCTTAGTTAATTAGTATTTCTATTCGGAAGGCCACAATCTAATTTTCTTCAACTATTCATTAATCCACCATACACGGCCGCACAAGGATCTCTCTCTCTCTCTCTCTCTCTCTCTCTCTCTCTCTCTCTCTCTCTCTCTCTCTCTCTCTCTCTCTCTCTCTCTCTCTCTCTCTCTCTCTCTCTCTCTCTCTCTCTCTCTCTCTCTCTCTCTCTCTCTCTCTCTCTCTCTCTCTCTCTCTCTCTCTCTCTCTCTCTCTCTCTCTCTCTCCTCTCTCCCTCTCTCCCTCCCTCCCTCCCTCCCTCCCTTAAAGTGAGATTGAGATTCAAGCCCACAGACGGATGCGTCTCTGATATTGACACAGTGTGCTCCACATGTCGGCTGCAGACACCATAGGAACCTCTGGATATCACCATCACATCTTCCATGCACATCGTCACAGCGACCAGACCCGTGTCAGCTGTCTGACTCATTCCAACACAACAAATCATGTTCAACAATATATTGGAACAGCCCAAGCACCCCCCAGCGGCTATTTATTCTGTAAGGCATCTTCAGAATGGCTCCCTGGAGGTGGACCTAGCCAAAACACGGCAACATTTGGGGTAGAATAAAACAAATAGGCCATCATATACAAATTGATAAAAAATGTATTTCCATATCTCAGTGACTTTTTTAATCAAGTGTAATATTTTCAGGAAATTGAATTCTATGTAGACAGCGATATATATTTCTTCCTCTAACACAGATTAATAATACAAAAATAACAATAGTGTGGCTGGCTTTGCAACTGCACTATAAAACCTGGTTAAACAAGAAGGGGATTTTTTTTGGTTTAACAATCTTTCGTTTAAATATAGTACTTAATCAGTGTTTCCTTTTATTTCATTCAAGTGGAGAATGAAAGGAAGTCACCTTCGAATCACCTGTCAAATTCCGACTGTAGAACAAATGTAATGATAGTGCAACACAGCTGGTGTTACTCCCGGTGTGAAACACATCTAAACCCACATGATGGTCTATACTGGGAACCCACATCCCTTAAGCGACTAACATCTGCAGTGATTAGACCTTGACGAGACACAGATTCCTGCTAGGTCATAAATAGAACAAAACATTTATATATATATATATATATATATATATATATATATATATATATATATATATATATATATATGACACACCTGGTGTACAACACAGGAAATTAAGGCCCTGTGCACTGGACAGAGAACAACAAACAGAGCGTGCTCATTGGCTGGCTATCTCTGTTTCTCACTATCTGATTGGTGGGCTGTCTGCTGTGTCTGGGAGGCAAACCCGGAGACTTTGGCTGCCTCAGGGGTGAAAGTGCAACTGCCGTGCAAAGAGTTGTTTGTTGTTCTACCAAACATTGGGTGTAATTACATAAGAACGAAACATGGCGACCAAAGCTCTGTGCACACCCGCACGCAAGCACTCACACACACACCCAATGAGGTGGTGGTCCAACCATCTGCAGCTCAGCGGTACAGAGAGCAACCAAAGTGGAAGGCTTCCACCACTAAACGGTTCCACTCCATTCATTAAAAAGATTAGAACATTAACCAATTAACCACCAACCAAAGGACATCGAACAATTCTTCATTAGCAATATGTTTGTTTCACCACCCTCAAAAGCAAAAAACAATATCACACTTGGAGAGGCTTAACATCAAGTAGCAATCCACTAACTTTAGTTTTATATATATATATATATCCATTATATATCAATTTTCCACTATCCTGAACTAACGTGCCTAATTGCAATAAATAGCTTTAAGTAATTGCAGTTGTCTAAAGCAGTGTAAATATTCAATTAATGGTGATCTTATTATATATTTAACTGTGATTCCCTCAATCCAGCAGCTCAACCTTGATGCTTCCTCGTTAGTTAATTAATATTTCTATTCAGAAGGCAATTTCATTTCCTTAGACTATTCATTAATCTACCATACACGGTCACACAATGGGCCATTACAAGGATCTCTCTCTCTCTCTCTCTCTCTCTCTCTCTCTCTCTCTCTCTCTCTCTCTCTCTCTCTCTCTCTCTCTCTCTCTCTCTCTCTCTCTCTCTCTCTCTCTCTCTCTCTCTCTCTCTCTCTCTCTCTCTCTCTCTCTCTCTCTCTCTCTCTCTCCTCTCTCCTCCCTCCCAGTCTTCCCTTCCACTATCCCTCCATTTCCTCCCTCCCTTTCCTCTTTCCTTCCTTCCTATCTCCCCTTCCTCCTTCTCTCCTCTTCTTTCCTCTCTCTCTCCCCTGCCTCCCTCCCTCCCTCTCGCTCTCCCCTTTCTACTTCTCTCCAATTCCTCTCTCCCTCTCTCTCCTGCTTCCCCACAAGCAGGCGTATGGGTTCTGATGTGTCACAGTGTTCACGGTGTGGGAGCTGACATGTACCTCTGCTGCGGACCGGGATGGGGGGGGGGGGTGTGTGCTTTTTAAGTGCGTTGGGTCTCTGTTGCCCATGCTTGGCTGGCCAAGGCTGACTGGCTGCCAACAGCCAGAGAGGGACGGGGATGAATCAGTGATGACAAGGTGAGAATAGCGCCTTGTTCATCGGCTGACAGCTCAGGTGCACCGAGAGATGGAGACACAACAGATTACATTTAGGCCTGAGCTGAAAGGGAGGAGAGAGAGAAAGAGATACAGATACATACATAGAGAGAGAGAGAGAGAGAGAGAGAGAGAGAGAGAGAGAGAGAGAATGGCAAAGAGACATAGAGAGAGAGAGAGTGGCAGAGAGAGAGAGAGAAACATGGAGAAAGAGAAAGAGAGGGACAGAGAGAGCGTGAGAGGGAGAGAGAGAGAATGGGAAAGAGAGACATAGCGAGAGAGAGAGAGAGAGAGCACGTGAGAGAGAGAGAGAGAGAGAGAGGAAATGAGGACCCTAAAAGATGAATGAAGAGTTGCTCCTGGCTTTATTTGACTTCGCAGATGATCCGTCGAGGGGATAAAAACAATGTGTGGTGCTGTTTGGATTTACTTGACTAGAACTTTAACCGGCTTCGAACCGGCGCACAAACACTCTTTGTCTGGCTGTCTTTGTCTCCTTCCACCCACAATCTCTCCGTTAGGGTGAACAAAGACACAGAGATGAAGTGGACGCGTCTTCTCCTGCCATAAAATCACACACACTGCCCACCCTGCAGGGAGTAGGTCATCACACACTCTCTGTGATATGTGACATCATGTCCTGGTAAACAAACAGCCCATCTGGGCAGGTCCTCCTAATTAGCTGTTGTCATATGGCAGCGAACAAGCAGGTCTAAAGTGTACAGTACGCGGTATATAAACTCTGTATCGCCTGTGGTGTAGCAGCTGTACAGAAAGAGAGCACCAGTAAGTCAAATATAGTCAATTTTCTTGTTAAAGTCCCAATGAGACACTGATCTTGTTTACTGTATGTACACACATTTCCTCTCTCGGTCATTGTGTGCATATTGCAGTTCGGAAAACCCAAAAACAAAATGGTGGCTGCAAATGGCCAAAATGCTTTGAATTCATCTAGGTGTGCTTTCCTCTGAGAACAAATAGACCACTTTGTCTGTCGACAGGAACAGTGGTGAGGATCATTGATCAGGGATACAGCGCTAAGATGCTTCGCACAATAAATAACTGGAAGAAATACAAAACACCTGCAGCAGTTCAACAACAGCCTAGCAGCTGTGTGAGGGTGAACTAAACACAAGTAGAAACAGAAGAAAATCAACAAAACACCAGCATCCGTCAAACAGAGAGAGAGAGACAGAGAGAGAGACAGAGAGACAAAGAGTGTGTGTGTGAGAGAGAGAAAAAGAGAGAGACAGAGAGAGTAAGAGATAGACAGATACATAAAGAGAGAGAGAGACAGAGAGAGAGAGAGACAGAGTGTGTGTGAGAGAGACAGAGTCAGAGACAGAGACAGAGACAGAGAGTGTAAGTGTGTGTGCGTACCTTGCGTCCCCCCGTGTTCAGCTTGATAGGTGTGAGGAATGGGTCAAAGATCATGTGACTGGTCTCTATGTTGACGGGCGACTGCCTCTTGCCCACGGAGCACAGGTTCCACGCAGAGTTCACCAGGCCCCAGAATGACGGCACTGAAAACACACACACACACACGAGCACAGATCAGCATCTCCACAAGGAGAGGACATAGAAGTGAGGAGACGAGAGAGAGGAGGTTAAGAGGAAACACCTTGTTGTTCTTCGGTCTACAGAGGCTGCCATGTGTTGTAAATCGTCCACGCTTCAACTCAGATCACAAGACAAACGGTAAACTAACTGGCATTGGAATGTGACAATCGTTCAAAGCACGCCTTACACCAACACACACACGCACACACACACACACACACACACACACACACACACACACACACACACACACACACACACACACACACACACACACACACACACACACACACACACACACACACACACACACACACACGCGCACACACACGCACACACACACACACACACACGTCAACCATTCCAGGTGACAACCATTCTAGGCTGGCTAGGAGCTGTCAGGGGTTCGGGTGTCATGCTCATGGGCACGAAGGCAAAGAGGGGCAGAAGAATTGCGGCAACTCCGCAGGTAGCAGATATGCCTGCTCTCACCAAGGCCGAGGAGAAAGAAACGTTGATTTGCAGCTCTGCTCATGACGGATGATGGAAAGCATTCACTTTTCACAAGCTTTAGTGACATGAACATGATTAGCATGCAGAGAAACTCATTATAATTCCACCCTACAAACTACATGTCCTACTCGTCGCTCTGCCCCATCCACCTTAAAATGAATGGATGGATGGAAAAGACTAATACTGCACTGTGAGCATTTAATCGAGAACACAAATAATTGTTGTCATCACAATGCCACTAAAGAAACATTCTAGAAATCTAGTCCATACTATTATAACAGTTACAACCTTCTATACCACAGCGTTGTTGAATACTTGATTCTGATTTGTCAATAACATTCCAAGGGTGTGCATTATTTATAGTAATGCACACCCTTAATAATGGACACCTCTGCCTTTTAACAGTTCTGAATCGATGCGCTACAAATTACAAACGTTAACAACAAAGTCAAATACAACTATAGACTAGATGTTTCCTTGACAACGCAGAAACAAAATGCTCAAAAGTATTTATATTCCAGCTGATTAAGTTGATAAACAAATAATAACGTGATAGTTGAAAGAGCGGAATAAATCACTCCGGGATGTCTTGTTATTTTATTATATATACTGTATACTGCTACAGGTTTAATATTATATGTGCTACATGTAAGGAATAAACCACTCCAGGGAGCCTCGTTATTTTATTATATATACTGCACACTACTCCAGGTTACTCCATGTAAGGGATAAACCCTCTGGGTGTCCCATTATGGGAACATAATGTACCACGTCGTGAGGGAGGTGGTGATGCCAACCACCTCTGTAGTACATTATCCCTTCATATTATGGATGATATGTAGAGATGAGGCCTTGGAAACACGATCAGCACATTGTTGCAGCAGACTGTTGCAGAAAGAAGATAAAGTATAACTTTTAATGGCACGGAAAATATCGGCGGAAGGTAATTTGCGTAGTGAAAACCATGACAACCTTTGGCAAGACTTCATTTCTTGCTTGGCGGCATGTCTTATAGTTTTCAACTCCATTAAAGAAAGAAGGCCATTTCCACTAGAAAAGGTGCACATGTTCATTCCCCTTGGCCACATGGTATTAAATATAGCTACAACGTTAAGTCCACTATGCAGACTCTTAGGTAATGTAGAAACATCTAAATGCATGATGAATCACAGCGCCAGCACAGAACCCAGAGAGAGCGAGTTCAGGATCTGAGAGTTGATGCATTCTGTTAAAAAAATGTTATTTTAGGTTACTTTGAAAAGTTTCTATATGGGAAGCCCTAAATCACTGCTGACACAGAACACAAAAGTCAACAGAAAGCAGCAGCGATACGTATCACCTTCTGTATACACGTGGGTTTGCAAACTTAGGTTAGCATAGAAATATTTCACAAATGTACTCATGAAAAGCTTTTCAATAAAAATCCATTGAAAAATTATAATAAAAATGATCCTGATCTTAAACCACAGCCATTTGTTTCATTGTAAATCTTGTTTTCTTTTACACTGTTTTTATTTATATTTATATTATTTTGTTATTCTCTTACAGTTTTTTTATCTTACTATTCTTTTACTGTTTTTATTGCTATATATTGTCTTATTCTCTTCCGTTTATATTTCTATATATTCTCTTTTTATACTTTTTTTATTTCTATATATTACCTTGTAGTTACCTACCTACCTCTAGTTATTCCCTTAATTTCTAAACATTCACCCCTAGCAGTATCCCAGTGATTGTTCCACAAAAGGACACTGATTGGTCCAGTTGTCTGTCTATCAAAAAGAATCGGTCAAATGTACCAATTAAAATACAGTCTAAAGTTAATGCACGGGAGAAGTCAAGCTGGGTGCTTAACCACTTTAATAGTTACTGCTACTTTGGAATGTTTTACAAGTATTTCCAATACATTTTAAAGGTTACAGTAAATGGTGAAAGAGTCATATCTGTAATATTAGAAGGTACTAGAGAGGAGTGAAACAGACATTACTATCTGCCTCTGAGCCACGGTGGAATTATGCAAAGCTGCATTTAAATATTGTCACGGCAATGAGACCCGATACACTATTACACACTCTATAAAGGCCTACACACTGTTCAGCTGAACCCATGTCATGTGGACAACACAAGACATATTTAAATGTTACACACAACACAATCACAGTGTTATGGCATGTACTTTATCTAGCAGTGAGCTCATAGGTTTTCACACCAGGTATACAAATATGAGAAGACTTTAAGAATATATATTGCAATTGGTTTTCATGACCAATTAAGAACATATAATCTCAATTAAAACATTTGACACTGTTCTTAATCTTGTCTAGTATTGAAGTGGAAGTGTTGAGGAGTTGTTGGTGGATAGAAAAACAACCGCTAGCCATCATTTGATAAAGGTAGTATTGAACGAGTCTTCTGGGGATGGAGGCAGGCCATAAAAGACGAGTAGGGAGAGAAAGTTGGACCGAAGAGTGAGAGAGAGCAAAATAGAAAGAGAAAAAAGACACACACACACACACACACACACACACACACACACACACACACACACACACACACACACACACACACACACACACACACACACACACACACATCAACAGACAGAGAAATAGAGAATGACCGCTCTTCTCTGTCGCTAGATCCTTCATGGAAATGACAGGAAATCTATGTGCAGGGATGGGAATAGGAGAGTGAGGGAATCGATCCATTAAACCCTGGCCCTTGTTGTAAATGTACACATAATTATTAGGTCTTGATAGATCCCTGAACGTGACTGTGGTGGCAGGGACCATCACTCAGCGCTGACAGAAGCACAACCACAGAGTCCCAGTCCTACGGCGGAAACAGCCCTATATCACTAAACGTGCCGTCGCACGTTAAGGGACCATTTTCTCATTAGCATGAGCTGTAAAACGTGGGATCTATGGTTATGGTGATGTATATGCATTCATGGTATATGTATATGAATATGTATGGTGATGTATATGGTGTGGCCGTTGGTACCCTGGACATTTAGCGTGTAGATGCATTGCTTGGTTACAGCGGATTGGGGTGGTGGTGGTCGTGTTGGTGGTGTTGATGGTGGTGTTGGTTGTGGTGATGGTGGTGCTTGTGGTGTTGGTAGTGGTGGTGGAGATGATGAACATGGTGATGGTAATGGTGATGGTCCCAATTGTGGTGATGGTGGTAATGGTAATGATGGTGGTGGTGATGATGGTGGTAGTGTTGGTGGGGGTAATGGTAATGGTGGTGGTGGTGGTGGTGGTGTTGGTAGTGATGGTAGAGAGGGTGGTGGTGGTAACAAATAGGTTATTAGCTGAAGGGGGATGGGGTGGGGGACGAAGCGAGGTACTTATTTAGCATCGTTATGTGTTACTTATTGTTACCAAATATTGCATCACACTCATGTGCTGAACAAGTGTTATACTACTTCATCATTAAAATGTTGATTTGTTATGGAAATGTCACCAGGGTGACATCACTTTACAGGCAATATTTACCTAAACCAAACATTACACAAACCTATAAGGTTTGTGTAAACACACACACACACACACACACACACACACACACACACACACACACAAAGATGCGGATACGCATGAGAGAGAGATGCACGTGTGAATTCCACCTGGCTGTGTGTAGCTCACTAAGCAGAGACAGATAGGACAGGCATAACATGTCTTCACTCTGTCACCTAAATTTAGAGTTGAAGTATTTCGATTTATATGTTATATATGAGTAATTGTCTTTAGGGAAACTGTTGCTCAGACCTCCTGTGTCCTCCTCTTTGTCTAAACCTTCATTCTGTTTTTATTGGACAAGCGGTAGAAAAAAAGGCAGTTTCCTTACTAACTGCTGACACTAAGCTGTGGAGAGAGAGAGAGAGAGAGAGAGACAGAGAGAGACAGAGAGAGACAGAGAGAGAGAGAGAGAGAGAGAGAGAGAGAGAGAGAGAGAGAGAAGAAAGTAAAGTGGGCATAATGCTTACTGAAGCAGGTCTGTGCTAAGCAACATCTTAATGATAATGAATGTCCGACGAGTTGAAGTGGATCTCTGTCCCTCTCTCCCTCTCTCCCTCTCTCCCTGTGTTTCTGGCCCGAATGGAAAGGGGATTTCGATCAGAAGCGAACCGCGGGGCTTCTGAGGTGTGTACGTAAAGAGAGTGTGATGCATTAAAGAAATAACGTGCAATCCGTTGTTAGACTCAGTATTTCAGTATTTTATGTCCACATAAAGGAATATGGCAGTCTCTCATAACCGCACTGCCGCAATCTATTATTGTACATTCCCATTGGTTTGTATTTTACCACTCACGGTTGCTCAGGGAACCCCCACACACACAAAAACAGTGCAGATCAGTGCTCCATGCCTGACGGAGCCATTAAGCCGTTTAGGCCACAGTGTGGCAAGCGGAGACTTTTAGCACCTGGTCCACACCGGCTCATTACCGCCGCGTAGCCATGGAGCAGTTTCATCAGGTGGAGCTCGCCTGCTAATGGCGCTCACGCAGGCGCTGCAGACGATTAGCAAATCCCACTGTAGATCGGCCGGCCTCGCGCTCGGCTCTGCGCGGAGCTGCGTCGGAGGTGCTCAGAAAGTCCACGTTGTAATTCCACACAGAGCAGAGTTGGCGGCGCGCGAACGCGTTAACAACCCGCCCCCCGCTTCACACGGCTAGGTGGGCGGTCGGGGGGGCGGTGGGGGAGCGTGTTGGTTGCAATGTTGGGTTTCCTGTCGGTATGTTGGCGACACCAGGCTAATTCTCCGAGCGTAGCAGGGCCGGCGGGGGCAGCTCATTAGCGGCCGCTTGGCCAAGAGAACAATTGACACAGCAGTCAAGCTGAGCCCTTCCTGTCATGTTGGGATAGGGTTAGGGCTAGGGTCAGGGTTAAGGAGATGTTGACAGCGTTAGGGATATGGTAGTCTCACAAACCAGACTTTAGATTAATATCTAAAGTCGCATGGGAGACAAGCTCAAATCTGTTATCCAGTCATAGAAAAAGTGTCGCAGAAAAGTGTCGTTAAGGTATTAAATCAACACTGTGTTGACTGGCCACTGTAGAAATGCACTTATTTAAAATATCCTTCTGAAATCATCATACACTCACTCAAATTTGTTTACTTCACTCGAATAGCTCCATAACGAAACAGGAAACAAGCCGTAACTCTACCCCTTGCAATTTTGGTTTTCCAGGCCCAGGCTCTGTGCCGTTTCCCCCCAGAAGTTCTGCTATAACATAGTAGGGCTGCTGGATCCGAGTTTAGGGAGCCGGTTGACAGGATTAGGGTTAGAGCAATCTCTGATCCAGGTAATCGACAATGCTTTAGGCAAACTTCTGGATGGTGATTCCACAGCGCCCGGCCAGAAACCAGAATGTGGGCAGGGGGGGTGGAGTTACTCTGTGTGAAGAAAAACTAATTTGCAGGTGCAAGATGGAGGTTCCAGAAGACAATTTCAACAAATGTGTGTCTACAGTGACCAGTCAGCCACTTCACAGGTTTGATTTTGGAAAAGTTGATGTGTGAGTGTGTGTGAATGATGGCTGGTTTAAGCAGCCTCACCTGGCTGTGTCTGATTGGACTTGGCCAGGTGAGGCTGCTTGAACCAGCCATCATTCACACACACTTCCACAATTGAGTTTACCACTGCCGACCGAGTTTGCATTCGCTGTCAGCCAAGAAGGGATACTGACAGGCTGCTTAAACCAGCCATCATTCACACACACATCCACAGTTGAGTTTACCACTACTGACCAAGTTTGCATTCGCTGTCGGCCAAGAAGGGATACTGACAGTGGGAAGACAATGCTATGGTTTTAGTTATTAGTCCTCTTCTGGATCCAAGATGAATGGTCCGCCATATCTCCTTTGTTCTGGTTCCACCGGTCATTCTGTTTCCAGTAGAGACCCATTCCAGGTAATGCACGTCTACAAATCCTCGCCCCCAGCGACATGATTGGGTGACACTAATTTGAAGCGAAATAAAATGAAATGCCCCGTTCACCCGAATTTGAGGTCATCTGCCATCAGACGTTAGATGTTAATGTAAAGTCTGATTTGTGAGACTAGGGTTAGACTGATGGTGAAGGGGGTTAGGGAGATGGTGACAGGGTTATAGAGATGGTGGTAATATCCAATACTGACACTCCCTCTCCTCACCCAGTCCCCTGACGGTACAGCAGGCGACATGCTGATCCATCATGAGGTGGCACTGTGCACTGGCCAACGATGTGCACTGGTTTTACAGAGACAGCCATGCTCTTCACCCCCATCTTTCCCTCCTCCTCCTCCCCTTCCCAAACTGCATTAGTGGCATGTTCTTATCCCAGTCCTAATTCAGCTAAAGACTTGTATCCCACAAAGACATGGAGAGAGAGAGAGAGAGAGAGAGAGAGAGAGAGAGAGAGAGAGAGAGAGAGAGAGAGAGAGAGAGAGAGAGAGAGAGAGAGAGAGAATGAAACAGAGCGAGAGAGGAAGACAGTCTGTTAATTACCAGCAGAAGCATTTTCTCAAGGAGCGACTCACAAGTTATTTGCAAACCCCCAACTGAAACCCACGCTGCACTCAGAGCAGATTTGCCTTCAGTCTGAAGTATTTATTCTCAAGTATGTCTTGTTAGCTTGATTCAAGCTGTGGCTGAAGACAGGTAGCCCTTAATGAAAACGGTTCCAGACATTACCCTGATAAAACTGCCTTCACATTGGACAATCTATACTGGGTATTATCTGGTGTTTTGCTGCTAAATAGCTGCCATTTAAAAAACTGTTTTGATGCCCTTGTGGAGAAGGCAAATATAATGTGCCAAATGCTTAATGGTTCTGTTTAAAAAGCAGGCTTCTGCCTATGTGTGAACCAGTGTTAACGGCAGGCATGTGGAGATTATGCTGTTTTCAGTGTCCCTGTATCCTTCGCAGTGGGGGACAGTGGTTGTTCTCTCACAAGCAAGGCAGCCACCACAATCACTGAGCGTGAAAACACCACAGAGGTGTCTTGAAGACGGCATTAACCAACATCAAAAATGTACTTGACACAAAGTCCCCCACCCCCAGCTCATTTCCGTTAGCAGTTTACTAATCGGTGTAACTTCCGACTAATGAATGAAATCAGTTATACAAAAATGTATTCCAATTACTCAAGAAATAGCTCATCACAAGATTTGTGGAAATTAGAGGTTCTAATTCGGTGTCGTAGGGAATAAAATATTCAATTATTGTTCCAACAGCTTTAAAGATACCATGAAATGAAAATTGACTTTTCAAACGTGTAAGATCATTTCCACAGTTTGTTGATAAGTGAAATATTATTGACATACAAATTCAATCTTACAAATTCTGTTGAATGGTTATTTTCACATATTTATAAGTCACATCTCATCCAGATAATCTCACTTTCTGCTGAAAAATGAATTGAACATTTTATTTTTATTTTGTGTGATACAATGTTGGACTAATAACTATTTCAATGATTTGACTGCTCATATTACCTTTTATACATAATGACTTATGAACCATATTAGAGAGGTATGACTCAACATGCACAGCTTGGCTAATTATTCTCCTCTCTCTCACATGGAGGCCAGTTCCCTAGGGCACAATGTGCATCCCTTAATAGAGTAACACAAATAACAACAAGTAGAACACAAATGGAAGAGGGGATGTAACATGTGATGGCTGTGTCTCATTTGGGAGGATACTTCCTTAATAGGTGGCCGATAACGGCACAGGACTGTCTCAATACAGCAGGAAGCCCAGGAAACATCCTAAGTAGGTACCTAGATCACCTACATTTCAAGAAGGTATCGGATGGTTCCTTGATCGGTGTAGAACCTCCCATAATGCCGTGCGGCACAAGGACCAACAAGTTTATTCATCTTTTAAATAAACAGACATAAGGCATGAATACACAAATTTGTCATTCTAACATCAAGTTTATTTGACCGCGGTGGAGTTTCTGTCACTATTTTATTTAATAGTTTAAGAAAAACATTAATTGGGTAAGCTTCAAGGACGCTTCCCCTAGTCTCACCCCTTACATTGGATTTGCGCTTCATTGTTAAGTCTGATGAATATCCTGTAGTTGGCTGAACCCAGACACGGCTAGAAGTGTGATGATGATGGCAGGGCAGAGAGAGCAGACGTGTCACCGTTAGCTGTCACTAGCTGACTTTTCACACTTTTATTCCTCTCTCCCATCATCTTGTCACACAGTAGACAGGAACAAGGCACAAAACGAAAAAAGACGTGTGCAGCGAAAAGGAATTAGCTAACTAATCTCTGGCTAAGTGGCGATAAGGTCCCAGTAATAGAAATCATTCCGGCCCCTTTCATGTCCCAAAAAAGGGACTTAAGTGGCGACAATAATCGTTTTTTCTCTCTCCTGTTGAAACATATCTCTGAGTGGAGGAGGGGGGGTTTAATAAGGGGACTGGCACCAGCTTTCTACTCCCTGAGTGCTTCACCGAGTGTCCGATGTCTGTGCTTCCAGGCAGCCCAGTTATAGCGTGTGAAAACCGATAGTCTTCCACATTATTCTGCACTCTTTATCTCGACCCTCTGTGGCTGTTTAAGCAGTTCTCGCACCATTGTAGGGATCAAAAGGCCCCGGCTGCTCTGTGTCTGCTCTGGTCTGTCAGGAGAGATCTCCTCCCCTACTGAGAGGCCAATTCTCTCTCTCTCTCTCTCTCTCTCTCTCTCTCTCTCTCTCTCTCTCTCTCTCTCTCTCTCTCTCTCTCTCTCTCTCTCTCTCTCTCTCTCTCTCTCTCTCTCTCTCTCTCTCTCTCTCTCTCTCTCTCTCTCTCTCTCTCTCTCTCTCTCTCTCTCTCTCTCTCTCTCTCTCTCTCTCTCTCTCTCTCTCTCTCTCAAATAAAAATACTGAAAAAAAGAAAGCACCAAATATTGACGTAGCTTCCGTAAATTCAGATAATGGTTTACAAGTGACTGTTTTGAGGGTGTCGATTTATCTTCTACGGAGCAACGCCATTTTTGGAGATTGTTGCAATCAGCAGTGGAAACAATCCGTATTCGGCCCATTGAGGACGGCATTAATATTCAAATCCTTAATAACTTTTAAATTAAATGAAGCTGTCAAATGAGACTTCACAAAACATAATACTATGGATAATTAATGTATTACAAGAATGAAATCACAGTTCTTCCCGTTGACTTAGGTTGTAACCACCTGAAGGCAGTAAGAGGAACAACAAGCTAGTCTCTGCTGTAAACCACCTAGAGGCCGTTAGAGGAACATCATGCTAGTCTCTACACTGAGACACCTAGAGGCCGTTAGAGGAACAACATGCTAGTCTATACCGCCTCTGCTTCACAAACAGGCGGTAATGGCTGCCCCTTGACTCTCACACAGATCAACACAACAAAACCACTTGTTCTACGCAAATTAAAATGCAATGCTGAAAAGGAATGACAAACTTTGCATTTCAAATATGCAAAGAGACATCCTTATGTTGCGTTCCCCAACAATACACTCACACTTTGCCAACAGACTTTCACACTCTGTGGGAAACACTTCCACGCATTGCTCAGCAAAGCATTTGTGCTATCTTTCTGCCTCGCATGTAGCGTTTCCCCAGCCGTACCTCTGACAGGCCTATTTTAGCTGCTGGTGGAAGGAACGTTAGCATTATTCAGAGATCTGAGCTGCAGAAGAGAGAGTGTGTTACATCACCCTGTAGCGAGCCAGTTGGAGCGCTCGTATGCAGAAGACAGCGTGGGAGAGTGGGAGATCGACAACTTGGCTGTGCATAATCCGGTCACTGTTGTCTACATTTTTTTGGTTGATTCTTTTTTGCTTAAAGCACCATAGAGAGGTTGTATCGCCGCCTGGCTTCCTGCTAACCTCTTTTAAATGCTAAACAGCTGGGATCTTGAGGATGACAGGGCTCATGCTGCTGAGGCACTGAGGCTAGGCTAGATATATACACACACATATACACACACACACACACATATATTTACTCAAACATAGACAGACACACACACACACACACACACATCTGTTTACACAAACACACACACAGCAACACAACCACACACACAGTTGTATTGAATCATAAAAATAAAAAAGACAGTGCTTTGTCTGCTATTCCGATTCCGTCTTTAATTTATATATGTGTTTTTTCCATATAGAGCCCAGTTCACAGTTATATGCTACAAACAGCTGCAGATAGTCACAGGAGCAAGAAGAGAGCATCTGACAATGATGCCGGACAAGTTTCTTTTTATTTGTTTGGTTTTTCTTTTAAAAGCCATTGTTGAAATAGCAGGTGGTCATGCATGTGTGTGTGTGTGTGTGTGTGTGTGTGTGTGTGTGTGTGTGTGTGTGTGTGTGTGTGTGTGTGTGTGTGTGTGTGTGTGTGTGTGTGTGTGTGTGTGTGTGGGGGGGGGGGGGTATGCTTTGTATATAGACGTTTTTTATTTATTCTGTACATAAATCAGACCTCGGTTTAGGGTAAATCTAAGCCTAAACAAAGACTATTTTATGGTTCACATATGGGGGAGCAATATAGGTAGCATGATGAACAAAAGTAGCATGGATGGACAATTGAATCTGATGTAAAAAAAAAAATGGTGTGAGAAAATGGAAGATAAATAGAGCAGTGGAAGAAGGAAGAGAGAGGACAATCTAATCATTTCTGAAGTGGAGAGTGAAATCTGGGCCGGAGGCGTGGCCAGGGAGGAGAGATGAAGAAAGATAACCATCTGTCTTCGTCTGATTGGACCTCAAGTTCAATTCAGGACCCACAGCCTACACCCCCACGGAGGGCAGAGACCCCCAACCCCACAGCAGACCCACACCCCCACGGTGGGCAGAGACCCACATCCCCAAAGCAGACCAACATCCTCAGGGTGGGGATGGACCCACATCCCCACAGTGGGAAGGAGGCCACATCCACACAGCAGAAATACATCCTAACGGTAGTCAGGGACCCACATCCCCAGGGTGGGGCTGAACACACATCCCCTTAGCAGACCCATATCCCCATGGTGGGCAGATACCCCCATCTCCACAGCAGACCCACATCCCCACGGTGGGGAGATACCCACATCCCCATGGTGGGCAGAGACCCACATCCCCTTAGCAGACCCACATCCCAAGGGTGGGGAGAGACCCACATCCCTAAAGCAGAACCACATCCCCATGTTGAGGAGGGATCCACATTCCCACAGCCCCAGGGTGGGGAGGGACCCACATCCCCACAGCAGACCCACATCCCCATAGTGGGCAGAGACCCACATCCCCACAGCAGACCCACATCTCCATAGTGGGCAGAGACCCACATCCCCACAGCAGTGCATTAGCCAGAAGATCTAGCGAGGCTCACAAGGCTCACGATTCAAGATCTCTTACTAGTTTTAACAGTGATATATATATTTTATTGCAACCTTGAGAAGCCACCAAACAGACTTTTGCTCCGAAAAACTCAACAAACCAACAATCAAATACATCAACTTCAGGGCATTTCTACTGTACTGTAGTACGGGCTTTGTAGTAGTAGTGCAGGGTTAGCAGTAGTTGTGTAGGGTTTGTGGTAGTAGTTTAGGGTTAGCAGTAGCACAGAGTTAGTGGTATAAGGATAGGGTTAGTAGTAGTAGTAGTGTAGGGTTAGTGGTAGTAGTTTTGGGTAAGTAGTAGTAGTACAGCATTAGTAGTGGTAGTGTAGGGTTAGTAGTAGTAGTGTAGGGTTTGTAGTAGTAGTGTAGGGTTAGCAGTAGTAGTGTAGGGTTAGTGGTAGTATTGTAGGGTTAGTGGTAGTAGTACAGAGTTAGTAGTAGTAGAATAGGCCAGTGTGTAGATGTGGGGACAGAACAAGCGAGGGTGTGGATATGTCTGTATGGGCCTGTGGGTCCTCATGAGACAGACTCCCTTCTAAAGAAGGTGTATGTCAGCCAGAGGGATGTGCCGGCCTGCGTGGAGGTAGTAAGATCTCTCACACACTGTCCTTTGAAGAGTTTTCTTTTTGGGGGGGGGGTTAATCAGTGAGTGTTTTTTTGCAACCTACAAAAAAAAATATCAAGTCAATAATTGGCCTTGGAAGATCTCTGCACCAGCTAATTGAGCAGTTTGGCTAATGCGTGGGCACTGCACAGACAGCAAGTAGCTCCATTATGAGGGTATGCTCTTTAAAAGGTGCTCTGCCTACAACACAAGCAGACTATATGAGGATAGAGGATGAGCCGCATGCTCCTGTTCAAAAGGATTAGCCCTAGTTTCTTAGAATAGAAATGCGTGCCCGGCATAATCAAACCAAACAACATTAATGACTACTTGAAGAATCCACGTTTGCCCTTAAACTGTAAACAATCCTCAGCTTGGGCCATGGATGCATGACTCAAACTGCCCACTAGGGTGGATTTTAGCCCAATTTCAATCTGAAGGGTGACCTTGTATGTGCACACGGGCAACGCATCCAGAACGGGTTTCACCTCGGATGATAGCACAGGCATATGAACGTGTGTGTGGGCGGGGAAACATGAACGAGAACAGGGTAAGCGATGTCATGGCGTGATTATCCGGAGCTCTTAGGAGCGCAGATTAGGGCTAGTGGTGTGATGTGCCCCCCCCCCCCCCCCCCCCCCCCCCCCGCTCATCTCCATGTCCTCTCTCTTATTTCATGACTGATTATCAAGCCCCCCACCCCCATCACACACACACACACGTGTGTACGTGATGTGCCCCCCCCCCCCCCATCTCTCCCCCCCCATCTCCCCCCCCCCCATCATCATACAAACAGCAAATATCAAGTCAAGAATGACGAGGCAGGTATGGTAGAAAGCACGCTAAACGTTTCATTGTAGTTATGTTGTACAGCGTCTCAGCTGCTTTGATTTGGCCATGGAGACGATAAGCGCCATTAGACATTAGAAGTAGTAATAGCAATGGCTTTGGAAGAGATAAAGGCCAACATGGGGTGGAATAACATGGGGTGAAGTTTGCTAGATTGCCAAGGGATAAAAGAATGAGCTAATTTAATGTTGTAGAACAAGATCTGGCTGGCTAACAAAGGAGAGTGGTTATAAAGTGCAGCACTGTGGCTTTTTAAATCAGAATCATTATCTACATCTCCTACGCATTATCCCTTAATGCATGCATTGTAATAATGCATGCAAGAAATATCCATTTCTTTAACGGTATATCATGTTTAAAGTTGAATAATTACCTTAAGTCTGAAGTAATTCTATAGTAACAAAAGGGAAACTATGTTCTCAAAGGGAAGCTCTTTGTTCCTTTGTCTGTGCTCCCTATTCCAAGCAGGAACACAAAGCATGTTGCTTATGATGGTTCCTCATTACTTGGAGAATAAATTAAAATAGATGCATCGAGACTCCTCGCCATGTCATCCTGGAAGCAGCTGGATGTCATCATGGGGGGGGGGGGTCAGGCCCATAGTCCTATCACCTCAATGCTGATTTTCAGAAGTCAATGGGTTTGACTAGAAATTATTTCATTCAGATTTGCAGAAATACATTTTAATGAATACGGAATGAATTCAGAGGGGGAACGGGGTATACAAAACATAATATAAACATAATTGGAAGCCAAGTGTTTGATGATCTGAATGAATAAACAAAGAAATAATTTGATAAAGAATTTAATTAAACAGCTTTGTGGGCCGAGCTGCATCACTTGCTTTCAAATTGCAGATTTTAATTTAGTCGCCTAAACGCTTTCAATATATTCCTAATAATCCACACCAATAATCATACTACTATCCATCTCTTTCTATATAATCCTTATAATCCAATGTTCTAACTACTAACAAACTCTCCTTATAATACAAATAATCCACGCCATTGTTCTATTTATCAACAAACTCTCATTATAATCCTAATAATCCACGCCATTGTTCTATTTACCAACAAACTCTCATTATAATCCTAATAATCCATATCATTGTTCTAACTACTAACAAACTCTCAATATAATCCTAATAATCCACACCATTGTTCTAACTACTAACAAACTCTCATTATAATCCTAAAAATCCACACCATTGTTTTAACTACTAACAAACTCTCATTATAATCCTAAAAATCCACACCATTGTTCTAACTACTAACAAACTAACGTCACAAAGGAACATGATTACACTAAAAGGCTTCTGTTTTGTCTTCTCTTAGTCATACTGAACTTTCATTGAAGATGAATCAAAGGGATCCTGCAAATGGTCATTATCTCATTCTACATAATGTGTATACTATCATCTCACTCATTCATTCACTGAGGTTTTAGTGCCAATCCAAAGTAGAATATAACCTCATCACACAGATACCGACTGAAAAGAGAAACATCTAAGTGACTTCAGCACAAAGATCATAGAATTCATCATAACATTTGATTTGATTATTTTCAACAGACCTGATATAAATGTAGTGTGTGTGCGTGTGTGTGTGTAACGTGTGCCTAGTTGGAAAATAAAAGATGGAGTGTGAGCAAAGTTTTCCCAGAGTGGATTCCCAGGCCACAAACAATACTCCAGTGGTGAGAGGGAAGATTTCCCATGATGCATCAGTTAATGGTGCATTTCTCAAGTAGTGCCATTGCTCTCCAAGGACCCCAAAGATCCCGCGGTCTTTCATCAGCCTCAGGGCCTCTCTGCCACTGCCTGAGAAATAATTATTGAACAGCAGAAACAGAGTGCTATATTTCTCCAGCCCTCCCAGCCAACCTCCCCAGGACTGATTGCAAAACCATTTGAAGTATGATACGACTGTGGATGGAGGAGTTGTGGCCGATGCATGAATAACAAATATGGGATATACAAGTTTCATGTGTAGGATACTATTCGCCATAACTTTGAGATGGGGCTTTGATCAAACTTTGCTCATATTTGTTTTGCTGAGATATATATATAAATATATATGAAAGAGGATCCGGCAGTGGGGCTCACACAGTAATTCATGACATTGTTTGTTGTATTAAAATTAGAATCCTATCTTAAGTCATGAATACAGTTTGACTTTTTGAAATGTATGGATGTCTTTGATCAGCTAGCTCAGGACAGGCGTAGCTCCTACCCCACCACCCACCCATTCCTCCATCCTAATCAAACATAATAGACCCAATCCAACTAGAACCACCTGTCTGTCCCTCTTTCTGTCTGTCTGTTTGTCTGCCTCTGTCTCTCTGAAATCTGCAGAACAACACTTTTGTATATAATAATGTAATAATTCTATTTTATTATTATATAAAAAAAGATTATAAATATTATAGCAATATGTACTAGAATGTATTATTATGTTATTATATTACATAGCTGCTAGCTACATTACATTTAGTAGCAGTAACCATAGCCACGGAGATGAGTGTGTGTGTGTGTGTGGTGTGTGTGTTTAAAGTGTGGGAGTGGTGTGTGTTGTGTGTGGTATGTATGTGGTGATTGGTGTGTATGTGTGTGGTGAATGTGTGGTGTGTGTGTGTGTGTATGTGTGCTTACATGTGTGTGTGTTTGTGCAAATGGTGAGTGCTTTGTAGATGGAAGTGTTATCACATTGGGAATGAAGGAGCTGCAACACACACACACACACACACACACACACACACAAACACATGGCTAATGGCCTTAAGGAGCAGATGTGGCCGTATCACCTGATGTGGGGCTAGAGGGGTACAATTGCTTTTGTGATCCCCAGGGCCTGTGTGACCTGGAACGCTACATGTACAAAGGGTTGCGGCAACACAGCCCTGTGCCTCCTCCTATCAGTCACAATACATTTACCTTAACAGCAGCGAGGGGGCCGTGCCCCACGCCGCTTGTCTGAGGGGTCTCCTTACCTCGCTAGCGTGCTCTTCGGGAGAAGCATGTCTGAATGCTACTTTCCATCATTTGCTGCAGGTTGTGAGGAACAGTTTCATGCCTTAGACTCCCCTTTCCACCACACCTCTCTACCCGGGTTAGAGGGCTTGTGAGCGTTAACAACATCTGTCAGGAGAGCCGTTGGGACAGACTTTGAATTGTGATCGCCTGGGTGGAGCGAATGTTGTAAAGACCCCCCCCCCCCCCCCCCCATTGTTCAAGGATGGGAAGCATTGGATCACGATTGCCATGTGAGACGTCGTGATGGAAGAAGTCCTTTATACATCACACCATCCACCACAGGAGGGAGTCACACCTGCTGGTCACACCATCCACCGTCCACTACAGGAGGGAGTCATAACTACTACCAGGAGGGAGGAGTCACGCCTACACACCTTCTACCAAGAGGGAGGAGTCATACCTACACACTTACTACTAAGAGGGAGGAGTCACACCTACTACCAGGAGGGAGGAGTCACGCCTACACACCTTCTACCAAGAGGGAGGAGTCACACCTACTACAGAGAGGGAGGAGTCACACCTACACACCTTCTTCAAAGAGGGAGGAGTCACACCTACTACCAAGAGGGAGGAGTCACACCTACACACCTACTACCAAGAGGGAGGAGTCACACCTACACACCTACTACCAAGAGGGAGGAGTCATACCTACACACCTACTACCAAGAGGGAGGAGTCACACCTACTACCAAGATGGAGGAGTCATACCTACACACCTACTACCAAGAGGGAGGAGTCACACCTACACACCTACTACCAAGAGGGAGGAGTCACACCTACACACCTACTACCAAGAGGGAGGAGTCCCACCTACTACCAGGAGGAGTCACAACTACTACCAAGAGGAGTCACAACTACTACCAGGAGGGAGACGTCACACCTACTACCAGGAGGAGTCACACCAACTACCAGGAGTCACACCTACACACCTTCTACAAAGAGGGAGGAGTCACACCTACACACCTTCTACAAAGAGGGAGGAGTCACACCTACTACCAGGAGGGAGGAGTCACACCTACACAACTTCTACAAAGAGGGAGGAGTCACACCTACTACCAAGGGAGGAGTCACACCTACTACCAAGAGGGAGGAGTCCCACCTACTACCAGGAGGAGTCACAACTACTACCAGGAGGAGTCACAACTACTACCAGGAGGGAGACGTCTCACCTACGACCAGGAGGAGTCACACCAACTACCAGGAGTCACACCTACACACCTTCTACAAAGAGGGAGGAGTCACACCTACTACCAGGAGGGAGGAGTCACACCTACACAACTTCTACAAAGAGGGAGGAGTCACACCTACTACCAAGGGAGGAGTCACACCTACTACCAAGAGGGAGGAGTCACACCTACACACCTACTACCAAGAGGGAGGAGTCCCACCTACTACCAGGAGGAGTCACAACTACTACCAGGAGGAGTCACAACTACTACCAGGAGGGAGACGTCACACCTACTACCAGGAGGAGTCACACCAACTACCAGGAGTCACACCTACACACCTTCTACAAAGAGGGAGGAGTCACACCTACACACCTTCTACAAAGAGGGAGGAGTCACACCTACTACTAAGGGAGGAGTCACACCTACACACCTACTACCAAGAGGGAGGAGTCTCACCTACACACCTACTACCAAGAGGGAGGAGTCTCACCTACACACCTACTACCAAGAGGAAGGAGTCACACCTACTACCAGGAAGGAGGAGTTACACCAACTACCAGGAGGAGTCACACCAACTACCAGGAGGGAGGAGTCACACCAACTACCAGGAGGAGTCACACCAACTACCAGGAGGGGGTTGCTAGTTGTGTAACACAGCGGGAGGAGTGTCTCCTCGTCTGCTGCACAATCAGACGGGCTGTTTTATACATCCAGCACACAGCGTGAACGATGAGTACAATGAAAAGGAGTAATGCTTTGACAAATGGTTTGGGAGTAGAATAAGAGAGGTAAATAACAAAATAAAAGAATTGAACACCCACCAGTTGCGGCATCAATACAGCAGGAGCACCTTGCCAAACATGTCCCCCATCATTTGCTTTGTGTGTGTGTGTGTGTGTGTGTGTGTGTGTGTGTGTGTGTGTGTGTGTGTGTGTGTGTGTGTGTGTGTGTGTGTGTGTGTGTGTGTGTGTGTGTGTGTGTGTGTGTGTGTGTGTGTGTACATGCTACTGCACTGCAAGGCAATTTTATATAAAAACATACTCTGTGGAGACCTTTTGGTTATAGTGCGTTTGGTTATTATGTTTGCAGTGTTTTCTTCAACGTAATGCCACTATAATGAAGAAACTGAGGAAGTAGGCAGCCCCGTTAGCACTTTGGTGCACAGTCAGCTCTTTTGTTGCCTTCTATATGCGGCAGGGTCAAAGTTATTTATTCTAGGTTATATCAATTCACTCAATATCTCATTTAAAGTGTTCCTAATGCATTTAATTTGGATCGCACACTGATACTGATTCTCATTTGGATTGCACACTGATACGTACTATACGGTCTCCTCTTTATTATTTTAAAGAACTTTATGTTTTCTTTCTTCAAGGCCAAAGAGTCTATGTCTTAGTTAATTTTTTAACCTTTTATAGAAAGCAAGGCATTTGCAAGTTGGACATGATATCCTACTTTGTCATACTGTGTACTTTTAATAATAACAGTATAGGGTACACATTGAAAAATCCACATTGAAAAATAGTACAGCTACTCATGATTGGCTGGTTAACCCTGCTGGTAATATGGGTTGCAACTATTTTAAAACAATTGGGATAGGAAATACATTTGTAAAAACATTTAATTTATATCCTGCTACAAAAGGCTTTGTATGGCTCATTCAGTGCTGAAACTTGCTGAACCATCAAATCTTTTCAACCAATATTCTTAAGGCCCTCTGAACAGAAAGGTCAAGAATAAAGATCAATTGATTAATTTTGATATTGATCATGGAGAGATTAAAAGGTCTGGCTGGGGCAGGTATGTGCGTCCTGGTGAAAGACATAACACATACCTCTCTTTGCCTAATAAGATAGTAGGAGAGTAAGGTTAGCTCTTTAGGGTAATATATTTACTTGCTTTTCTACCACTCCCACCACTCTTAACATCGCCCAAGGAGAAGATTGCATGTGCTCGAAATGATTTGTTTTTTAATAGGAAAATATATAAAAACCTTTGGTTGCATTATCGCTGTTGGGCAGCTGGCAAGTCAAACACTCTGAAAAAACACAGGCTGTTCCCGTACTGATAGCAGTGTCTTTTGATTATATTATGTCTCATTCATAAATTTAAGAGATTAAGAATCATATCTACATAATTACCAGGCCAAAAAAAATCAATTAGATTTGAGAAATAAAGAAATCCTAGTTTTCATGTCTCATTTTACTAAACATTCTAAACTGCCGTTTTATATAAAAATACAATTTAGGATTATACAAACTTCCATTGTGCAAAATTAGCACAGCCCTAGGGATAAATCAGATTTGAAGTTGTACCACTGGTGTCTGCAATGACTTCTAGTTCTTTTTTTGATTTATAAAGTGTCTACTAACGTTTATTCATACTCATTTCTCTACATAACATCCCCTGATAAATATGAAATACTGCAAAGCACTCAGAGAGTAGCTAGTGAGCAGAATCTTACAGATAATCCCTCCACGCATAAGCATATTATTTTATGATATATATGATATATCCAGCAGTCATTCCATAATCTTCAGTCATTCCAAATTCCCTGACTTTGCAAGTAATGGGCAAACTGGGGGATTTAATTTATGGGGCCTCACTTTGGAATGTGGAGCACAACCCTGCAGCGGAACATTCTGAGGGACTGTAGGAGGGGAGGCATGGAGGGACAGGGTCTGATAGGCAGTTAAAGGGAAGGGAGAACGAGGAGGTGGTGGTGAAGGACAGGATGTGAGGAGAGGAGGTGGAGAAGGGGATATGAGGAGGAGGAGGAGGAGGAGGAGGAGGAGGAGGAGGGGATGTGAGGAGGAGGTGGAGGGGATGTGCGGAGGTGGAGGTCAAGACGTAAGAAGAGGAGGTGGAGGAGATGTGAGGAAGTGAAGGAGAGGATGTGAGGAGAGGAGGTGGATGGTGTGTGAGGAGGCGGAAGAGGGGATGTTAGGAGAGGAGGTGGATATGGGGATGTGAGAAGAGGATGTGGATGGGATGTGAAGAGGACGGGGTGTGAGGAGGGGATGTGAGGAGAACATGATGGAGGGGGGGGTGAGGAGGATGTGGTGGAGAAGGGGGTGTGAGGAGAAGGAGGAAGAGGGGATGTGAGCAGAGGAGGTGGAATTGTGAGGATATCTTTTTCACTTTGATCACATTATTCTCAAGAGACGCTGCTGTGGCTGAAGAGCTGGGGTCTGGTATCACTTGACCCCCAAGGCTTAACTCATACAGACACAAACATACCGACAAAAGAAAACACACACACACACACACACCTTTAAAAGTACACCTGCCTGTGTCTCCAGAGACAAACTCTCTAAGACTTGCGGTGATTCATCGCTTCCCAGAAATGCAAAGACAATGGGAAATACACACACACACAATAATCATCCCTTATGTATGCCAAAAAAATCACAAACATTTACACACATCCATACACACACACATTTTCTTCTTCCACGCTCTTCTAAACACAAAGTGTGTGTGCATCCACACACAAACACAATTTTGCAGGCACACATCAAAAAACATGTACATATATCATACAAATGTTGTATGAATTCAACCACTCGCAAAATTCAAGCCACCCCCTTACCCCTTGAGGACAATTCTTTACTGTGCAAGTGCACACACACATGCATGTGCCCACACACAAACGCTCACACACTACTGATGTGATGTGAACAAATGCATGTGGAATTCTTTCAATTCTTTGCATGCTTTCGGAACATAAGTATACAGCGTATATTTGTGTTGTAGTGTGAGTCGTTGTGAATCCATATTCGTACACATCCTTCACGCAGGTGCAAAAACGTGTCAGTGCACAATAGACAACAGGCGACCATCTGGCCTGACCCAAACACATGAGGTACCACAGGTCTCACCGTAGCGCTGCCATGTGCACTGGGGATATCTGATACGACAACAATAGAATATATTCTCCATCATGATGAAGTGTTTTGATCCCAGAAGATCTTGCCAATGAACCTGTTGATTCAATCTACTTGTGACAATTGATTTGGTAATTGGTTTTGGGTGTTCAAATTAAAATACGAGTGTAGCGATACAGACCGTAAAGAGAAAAGCATCCTTATCAGATAGAAATGGATAAGAATGCTCTCTCTCTCTCTCTCTCTCTCTCTCTCTCTCTCTCTCTCTCTCTCTCTCTCTCTCTCTCTCTCTCTCTCTCTCTCTCTCTCTCTCTCTCTCTCTCTCTCTCTCTCTCTCTCTCTCTCTCTCTCTCTCTCTCTCTCTCTCTCTCTCTCTCTCTCTCTCTCTCTCTCTCTCTCTCTCTCTCTCTCTCTCTCTCTCTCTCATAATACTTAGCTGATTTCCATAACGAAATTCCAATAGTTCACGATGGGATTAGGTCATTTTCCTCATTGTATATATGAATCGATTCATCATGAATGGACCCTACTTTAGACGGCTGGAGAAGAGACGACGGGATGAGAAATTTTCAAAAGGGAAAGAAAGACAAAACCATGCATCCACTCATGAGACAAGACGAGAAGGAACCATATGGCAAGCACGACTTTTTAAATACCAATAAAAACACAACATATGTTTAGACAGAACAAAAATAGATTGAAAGTCTGTCTGTCTATCTATCTCAGACAGACAGACAGACAGACAGACAGACAGAGAGAGAGAGAGCGAGAGAGATACATATAATACATTGCAGGAAGCAATTAGCAAGACTAATATTATGCTGGGAAAGATGCAGGAGGGCGGGCTGTTCCCCGCCAGCTGGAGTGCTCTTGTGCTCTTGAAGCGCATTCTGATGGCACACATGCTACACTGACATAGCCCACATGCTACGCCAGGATAACACACATGCTACACTGCTATAGAATTTATTTTTGGTTTTCCCAAGTGCCATATGGTGATCAGGCAAGCTGACATGTCTAAGAGAAGTGCGAGCACTGCGGATGTGGGAATGAGCACAAACACACACACACACACACATACCCCACACACATGCAGAGAGATTGAGAGAGAACCTCTGCAGCCTGCAGTGTTAATCAGATGATTGATGAAGTGTTAACTTTCCTTTCTAATGAGTACAATTTCAACAGCCATTAAGAATGCTTGATATTTAACACCAACCCTATAGTCCCGCTCTCATTAGAAACCAACACTTTTCGTCACCACAAGACACCAGAAATAAAGTACAGCTCCAGGAGAGACTACCCTCCTCTCCGTCTGAGTTCCATCTGGTGAATGTCAATCAAGGTCTCACCGAGGCTAACGCGGAGGCGACACGTAAAACAACAGATGTTGCCAAACTCGTCTCGCAATGACAGCAGAGAAAGGAGATTATGGAAACAGCACGTATTTGTCTGACAGGGATATTCCTGAGTTACATGCGTATGCATATGTTAGACACTAGCAAGGCTATTGGCGAGACAAACTAATCTCTTAATGCTCAACATACAAGGGATACAGCGCCCACTGCGCTGCCTACAACTGCCAGATTATATTGGCAGCTTCTAACGTGATGCTCATTCAATTCTGCTTATTGGTTCTGTAGCATGAAAATGTCATAAAATAACTTCCCCTACAGTTAAAAAACATGTGTGATGACATTAACCTCTATTGAGTCTGTGCTGGCAGGCTCTACAGTCAATAATATCATGAGGTGCTTATGTTCCCTCTCTCCCGCTGTACAGCTAACAGGCTAACAGACAGCTGGGCGGCTTGTTTTGTCACATTGGTGTGATCCAATCAAATCTTGAACAATTACATTGGATCAAATTCCTTGCATCCCGTTTACACCATCACATGATGGAGTACAGAGTAAATGCAACACATTATGGAGAACGTTGACCACTTTCACCAAGCATTGGGCAAAAAGCTCTGTGCAGTAAAACCATCAAAAGAAAATGTGTGCGTGTGTTAGTATATATAGTGTTCTCTTAACCTTGATGTTCCTGAGTGAATGAAAAGCAAAGCAGGAGAGAAAAAGTTTTAAATAAAGACCTTTTGAATTCCCAATTCCCTTAACTCACCGGAAAACCCATTCCATGTAAAATGTGAATGAGCCTTTTGCTATGTGTCACATGAAAAATAGATGTTCAAATAAATGGGAGCAATATCAAGGTTTGTGAATGGGTTCAATTTGAGGTGGGGTGAGAGTGTGTTGACGGCTCCGGAGCCAGCCTGTGTTCAAGTTGTTTCTGCATCGGAGGGTCATTCGTTACAGCCGGAACAGGAGTGTGCAGGAATATTAAGTGTGAGGAGGAGGTTGAATTGAGGAGGGCTTCGACCCTGCCCTGTCCCTCTGCTCTCCATCCTCTATAAAATATTCATCACCCTTTTCCCTGAAAAACACACATACACTACCACTCACACACACACACACACACACACACACACACACACACACACACGCACGTGCGTACGTGTGCACGTGATCGACGGCAGAAATGTGCGATGCCAGCAGACAGGGAAAACACGAACACAAGCACACACACACGCCAATCACACACACACACACACACACGCGGCAATCACACACACAGACACACAAACCAACACTTCAATCTCACACACACACACACTCAAATCATTGGTGAACCTCGTCAACTCCCTGAACCCCAGACCCCACCCTCAGTGCATGTCCTCCAACCACACCACCACCACCACCATGCTGGCTTACATGAGGCAGGCCGTGGTGTTAATACCACCGGGGGTCTTGGCCCTGATTGGCTGACATTCAGCCTCTCTGTCGGACCCAGTGGGACCCAAGCGTCAAGGGAAGAGGGATAATAGAGCGACATTACCTCTGGTTAACCTCTGGCTCTAATACCCCCCACCCTGCTGCTCCCAGCCAGACGTCTGATGCCTCGTCATGCTGGGGGGGGCGACGTATGAAAGAACCTTCGGTGGATACATGACGCTACGAGTGCTGGCATTGCAGTATGCGGCACATACACACAAGTGGGTATGTATTTGCATGTTCAAGATCAGGGCTGTGCCATTTGTATATAATAATAATAATTCATTTGATTTACATATTGGTTTTCAAAACACTGAAGTGTGCCAGGTGCTTTTCACAGTGCTGTTAATATATACGTATAGTATCTGTAGGTATTGAAGTATGATAGGATTTAATGCATACATCTATTCCCCATAGAAGCATGAATATTTCGACTGTGGTTTGGGATTTTCCTTCTTAAATGAGCTATTAGGTGATCTGATGGAGCGGAGACTTGGACAGGTGCAGTAATTGAATGGTTTCCCTTGGCAGCTGCTCTGTGATTGATTGATCGGGGCTGGCACATTTGGAAGCTTGCAGATAATATCAGAATGTAACCTGCCTCACTACACTATCATTAACAGATAATATCAGATTCTCACCTGCCTCCCTATCGATCTATACAGACCTCTAAAACCTGATCTGTACAGACCTCTAAAACCTGATCAATACAGACCTCTAAAACCTGATCTGTACAGACCTCTGAAACCTGATCTGTACAGACCTCTGAAACCTGATCTGTACAGACCTCTGAAACCTGATCTGTACAGACTTCTGACACCTGATCTGTTCAGACCTCTGAAACCTGATCTGTACAGACCTTGTTTTATTCACAAAAATGACCTATACACAAACCTTGCCCTGCTGAGCTAGTTTCCAGCACTGCCATTTGAAGATGGAAGATGATGGGAGAAATTGATTTTTGTGATGTCATAAGCAGTAATCCGTCTTGTCCTTCGTGGAAAGCGCATATTCATTTTGCTCTATCAGCATCTTCAGAATGAGATGCTGTACAAAAGTGTTAGTAAACAGTTTTGGGTACCAATAGCAAAGGAGACCTATTTCACTTAAAGAGAAAGTTTAAAAAGAAGAGAAAAACAAATTAATGACCAGGATTCCGACTTACAGCCAATCAGCTGTTTTAACTGTTGGTCTTACTCTCTGTTCTCAGTGAAGATCCACAGTAGATAAAACACCTAAACCTGCTGGGGATCTCTCTCTCTCTCTCTCTCTCTCTCTCTCTCTCTCTCTCTCTCTCTCTCTCTCTCTCTCTCTCTCTCTCTCTCTCTCTCTCTCTCTCTCTCTCTCTCTCTCTCTCTCTCTCTCTCTCTCTCTCTCTCTCTCTCTCTCTCTCTCTCTCTCTCTCTCTCTCTCTCTCTCTCTCTCTCTCTCTCTCTCTCTCTCTCTCTCTCTCTCTCTACCAGATTGCATGTGTGGAATAACACATCCCACACCTTTGTATCACACGTTGACCATGCAGTGGCTGTTTACGCACACACAATGCAGACACACACATAGTATGCAGACACACACACACACACACACACACACACACACTATGCAGATACAGACCGTACAACACAAAACAATATGTGATACAATAAGCAAAAATAGAAAGAGAACCACGAGGACCTTTACCTGCAAACTCCTCTTGACGTCTACCTCTGATACATCATTAACGGGGGTGAGCCTCTCCTCCCTCATTAGGACCCCCCCCCCCCCAGGGTGGAGGGCTGAAGCATGGCCACCTTATATTTTAACTAGTAATTAAGAAGCTCTCAGTTGCTCTGCCCCCCCCTCCCCCCACCGGGGTTATCTTGTTATTCGCTGTTGGGGAAGATGGCAAGATGGTGTGTGTTTGTAGTGGGGGGGGGGGGGGGGGGGGGGGGAGAGAGAATGATGAAGAAGAAAAGAGAAGAGGGGGTGATTTGGAAGGAAAGTAGCAAAAGAGAAAGAAAGAGAGCTGATGAAAGGGGCACATCATGAAAGAGAAAGAGAGGCAGAGAGTGAAAGTGGTTGAGCAAGGGAGATACTGAGAGGGAGAGTGTGTGAGAGAGTGTGTGTGAGAGAGAGAATGAGAGGGAGAGAGAGTGTGTGAGAGAGAGTGAGAGTTGGGAGAGAGTGAGGGAGTGGAGAGAGTGTGAGAGAGAGAGAGAGAGAGAGAGAGAGAGAGAGAGAGAGAGAGAGAGAGAGAGAGAGGTGCAGGAGCGAGAGTGTGTGGTGTGTGATGTAGAGAAGGAGAGCAGCCGAGAGAGGAGGGAGAGAGATGAGAGAGGAGAGTGTGAGAGACTTCCAGGAGGAGGCTGACCTCCAGGTCAGTCGACACAGCCCGCTCACTCCAAGTGTCATCCCCCCCACCTCCACCCACTCCTTCTCACCGCATGTCCCCCCTGCTAGCTCCCTCCATATCCTATATGCATCCACCTCTCTTCCTTCCATCCCATCCCTCTCTATCTATCCTAAAATCAAATTAAACACAAACCACACAAAATATGCCATAATGCACAGCACTCCAATCCCTGTTTAGCCTGATAAATGTTATGATCTGATAGGGTATTTTGATCTCGTTTCTTTGGAGTAGTAGAGTATGCATTTTGTCTCTTCTATTATGTTGCCTCCATCAGCAGAATACCATCAACACCTCCTTATCCTAATATGCATCCATCCGTCTATCCGTCCTTCCATCCATCAATCCATCTATCTATTGAATCAAATGTAGCCACAAACCACCAATTATTGGCCATAAAAGCACAAACTGCAATGCTCTATTGGACTCCATATCAATGTTTAGCCTGATAAAAACACAGCTCTTTCCTCAGGACAGTAGAATAGGGTATTTGTCGGATTTTCTTCTCGGTATGTAAGATGGGATTTGGGGGTGTTATTATTGTCTAGCGGATGTTGCATTAGAGCGCTAAGTCTTCCTAGCAGTCCTGAAGAACGGCAGGCAGGTTGTAGTGGCCAAGCGCAGAGGCTTTATGAGCACAGAGGCTACATGAGCATGTAGGCTGCATAAACACGAGGCTATATGAGCATGGAGGCTATAACAGTACATAGGCTATATGAGCACAGAGGCTAAATAAGCATGTAGGCTATATGAGCATGTAGGCTTTATGAGCATGCAGGCTGTAAGAGCATATGCGCTCATATAGCCTCTGTGTTCAAATAGGGCATAGGGTCTGACTGGAATTCGTATGTGACATACAAACGACGGCACATTATCATCATAGAGCCCCATGTCAGGGGACCGCAGCCTTTAAAGGCAGCCCTCCGTTTTAAAGAGAAAATGAAATGATTTGAAAGGAAAATGAAATACATCCATGAGTTTAAAATTAGCTTAAAAATAGCCTTGACTTTCAAAGAGAATGAGTTGTAGTTGGATTCTCTGTTGGTCTTTAAAACCGTGATGCCCCAAGAGGCAGACGCAGATAATCAGAAAGGGGAAAGATACATCAAGATATGAAGACTAAAAATTAGACAAAGGCATTGCACACACTGACACTGGTTAAACGTTGAATAAATCTGTCTCGGAAGCTGTTAGTCTTGGTTGAGGGTTACCAAGGCTGTGAAAATATGTAGGCCGCTGTCCTTTCAGATTACAACCATCCATCTCAGACAAGCCTTGCAACAATCCTTTTTCAAGTGAAAGAATATTATAGAATGGCTATTATAGAAACCAATAACAATTGACATTTAAAAACAAAGTTATGGTGGTGGTTTTTAGGAGTCGTAGATGCTTTTGTCGTTACGTTGTCATTCTGCAAATGTCGAGTATTTCGGTTGGACGTTTTACTGCTACATAAAAATACATGACGATGAGAAACAGTTTGATGCCAAACCATAACATGACACATTAAGCTAGACACCTGTTGAAATAAACACATTTTAGAATTATTCATGTTCACTGTGGTTTTCATGAAGGCACTCCATCACTTAGTGGTTAGTACATTAATGTGTTCTTGATAGCAATCAGTCCTCGGCAACCATAAACAAAGGCTCCAAATCGTCCATCTTGCATATCTTTTCAAAGCATGGAAACGGATATTGAAGAAACTAAATACATTTAAACTTGAAATATGGAATTTGTTTAAAAATGTAGTGTCTTTCACACCTCCCTTATCAGACAAATGTTTGATTACTCAAGATTTAAAGTTTGCAACACCATGGAAGAAAGAAACCTTTGGCTTTCATCAAGAGGATTATTTTATGTGGGAACCGTTTTGATATTCTAGCCTCCCCCCAACACAACTCGAGTCTGCTTTCATCCTCGCTCCTTTCCTTTCCCCTTCCCTCCTCTCTCCTCTCATCTCCCTCTCATATCCTCTCTCCCCTCCCTCTCCTGTCCTATCTCCCCTCCATTTCCTATCCTCTCTCCCCTCCCTCTCCTGTCCTCTCACCCTTTCCTCTCCTATCCTCTCTCCCCTCCCACTCTCCCCTCCCTCTCCTGTCCTCTCTCCCCTCCCCTGTAATTTCCCCTTGCTACACTCCCCTTCTATCCTTCCTTCTCTCCTCTCTCCTGTCTACCACTCTCCTCTCCTGAAGTCCCCTCTCCCCTATCACTCTCCCCTTTCCTCTCCTGTCCTGTTCTCTCCCATCCCTGCGTCTCCATCTCCTCCTCCCCTCCCTTTTCACTCCTCTTTGCATCTCTAACTCTATTCTTTCCAGCACCTTCCTATTCACCTCCCCTTTCATCTCACATTGACTTCTGTCCTCCCTCTTCTCCTCCTCCCTCTCTCCCTCTCTCCCTCAGCCAGGCTAGATAAACAGGGGCCATCCTGTACCAACCCCCATCCATCACTTCATACCCACAGCAGTCACTGTGTGTGTGTGTGTGTGTGTGTGTGTGTGTGTGTGTGTGTGTGTGTGTGTGTGTGTGTGTGTGTGTGTGTGTGTGTGTGTGTGTGTGTGTGTGTGTGTGTGTGAATGTGTGTGTGTCTTCAGGTATGTGGGCGTGTGTGTTTATATGTTTGCATTGATGTGTGAATTTATTACAGTAATTTGTCCTGTCATGTTGTTATTATGTGTTATATAATAGAAAAATGTGTCACAAAAAGCAAGCACCATCATTCTGGCAAGCACAGATGTATTTGCTACCCTGAAAATAGATTATGTAATATATTGACTGTTACCGGAAATAGCGCAAATATCTGGAGCACCGGCCTAATCACCTAAATAAATGCCTTTGGTTAATCTGGAGCCGATTTCTAATCCACTTTAGTAAAGGCCTTAGTTAGCTCACTAGAGCAAGGGTAGCAATTTAACACAAAATAATTGTTGTGACGTATGTGATAATTTTGTGTCTGCGTGTGCATGTGTGTGTATACGTGCATGCCTGATTTTCTGTGCATGCGACTGTTTTCTTCCGTGTGTTTGCCTGCATGCGTGTGTGGATTTGAAGTTTCTCACTTTAGAATGAACAGGCCGACAACTGGACAGCCGTTCTTCCACTCTGGTTGATGCCGATTAATATAACCAACATTAAACATATTGCCTTATTTGATGTGCTAAACAATTCACTGGTATAATTCAGAGAAACAGAGATGATTTGAGCATATAGAATTTGCCAGATCTGTTGTAATGTAATTAAACCCAGAACGAGTCTATTTATTATTGACTTCTAGGTTTTTGAAATTTGGAAGCTTGAGAAAGATGACCTGAGTCATTTTGGGTAAATGTCTGGTAATGCCCTCCAAGAATTTACCGCATTGGTGAATATAAATATAAATATATATGGCCTTGTTTTGTTCACTGGAGGGTCAAACTGATCTACTTGCCCCAGGTGTTTTACTGCAGCTCACCTGTCAACAAGGTCGAAATGTCTGGTCTCTGTGGTGTTATGAACTACACAGAATCATGCAGAGTGCATTAAACCCACCTTGTTCTGACTGACAACTGAAATAAACAATATCTGTGACAGAGATGCACCACATCATAAATCCTAAAGAGATGCAGTACATCATATATCTTACACAATCCAAGGGAACGACGTACATCAAACAGCGACCCATGGCTAGGAGCCGTCGCCTAATCCATCCGAGAAACTAAACTACAAACAGATAGGGTTGATCTTCTTTGTACCAAAACAGCAGAAGACTATCAGAGAGGCGGTGGTGTAATGTTTCAACAGTGACAGGAGAACTAAATGGACTGCTTCAGTTTGAATCTGTTTAGTCAGATAGCCTGGCTGTTGAGCCTCTGTTTGTCCTGTGTCTTCAGGATTCATCCAACTATCACAGCAGAGTGTTTAGTGAGAGACCACTGCTCAGGGAATAGGGATGGCTCATATTTCATTTTGTTTTTTCATTGGCATCAGGATATATTTCATTTGCAGTTTTTAGATATAGAGTTGTACAAACCAAATGATTCATCATGACAGGGACATCCTCTATATCATATATGATGCATTCGTTTTAAGGTTCTGTATGTGGTCCATCAAATCAATATTTATCTCTGTATGAGGGATTTTTACAAGAAGAAGTATATTTATACACGGACGTACAGATCATATTTTGCAAATGCCAGAACCTGTGAAGGAAGGCAGGCGGCACAGTGTTGTTAGAGAGACGGTGCTCAGGGCTCCACTTGACACAAGCTGTAGACAACATTATTGGATATTAGACACGTCTGCTGATGAACTAGTAGGCTTGTGGCGACATCATCGTCGGCGTGGCTCTAACTGGGGTTTGATCAGCGGACTGTCACACGGCGCCCACGTCTCTACCACATCTCGACCTGCCATCTCTACACAAAGGGACCCGTCAATTAGCTATGGAAGGAGAATTAACCGGAATAGTAAGGTTTCAACCCCCAAAAAAAGACTTTAAAAAGGGGGTTAGATGTGCCAACCAGGTTTATAAAACAATGCAACTTGCTTCTATTCTCCTTGTTACGATGAGTGGTACTACTAAAGAAATTACAAATATTTTGTTAATCAGCTCACAAGAGGCAGGAGGAACCGCCAGCACCTGAATGTTTGGAAGAAGAGACAAGAGATATCAAACCAGGACATGTGTCGGAAGTGTGAAGGGGTGGGGGTGGGGGGGGTGGGGGGGGGGGGGGGGGGGTGGGGGGGGGCATCGCACACTCACAGGAGACTGTAACAAAATGTTTCGACAAGCATCCGAGAGTCGAGCAGCTGAGCTGTTTGTCAGAAGAACTGGAGGCGGTGCGATTACATCTGATGTTTGCATTTGTTTAAGATCAAGCAATGTCCTCCATGGTTTGTTATCATCCCAACAACAAAATAAAAAACTCCTGCTGAACAGAGTTCTGCAACAAAGCTATGCGTTATTAAGAGTTGAGCAGTTGGCAAGAAGCATTTCCATCACACTAGCCTCCCCCCCCCCCCCCCCCCTCTCTCTCTCTCTCTCTCTCCATCAAGAGGGATCTGCGCACATCCCCCGCACCACAGGTGGACCAGGGCCAGATGAACTGAACCAACCGGTGAGCAAAACTCAGAGCAGATTAGTCAGGGAGGGGTGGAGGTGGGGGCTGAACATAAGAGATTGAATGAATGAGTTGAGAATATAAAAGGCAACAAGGACAAATGGGAAGGGAATAAAAGGGGTTGGACAAAAGGGAGAAAAAATATGGAGGATGCCCAGCGGAGGAGTGAGATAACAGCTGCCAGTGGGTCGATGGAGGGCTGATTGGACCTTGAGAGGGAACCAGTCGTAGGAGCTTCAGAATTAACCCTCCAAGTGCTCCGCTATAAAAGGCCCAGCCCAGGGAGGAAAGATTTAATGACTTGCCTAATCATCGCTTTATTTCTTGAGTAATATAATAATGAAAAGCATTCAGAATTAAGTTAATTCACCTTGGGCATATGATGTTCGTGAGCAAAGAGTTCTTAAGTGTTTGGGGTTCTTCATAGCATGGCCGGATGAAATCTATATTCTGGTTCTCTTCTTGTTATAATGATAAAACAAAAACAAACACACGGCCATTTAAGCTTTATGACACGAGAGGGTGCGCTTAACCGTCACTATTGGCAGGACCGTGGTGCAGTCAAGCAGTGACTGAAATCAGTCACATTCACAGACTCCTACGCAACTAGTTTACTACTCCAGCCAACAGGCAGGACCTAAGTAACGACCTATTCTGACTCTTCCTGGTTCCCTCAGTCAATGAGAGCTAAGGCTTTCTAGAGATCGTGGATTTCCCAAACTGAATAAATACTACACATTTTAAACACAAAAAAAACGGGTCGCTAGCTCAAGCTGTTCCATGGTCCGATTTTGCTCCTACATCCGCAGATTTCACATGGATTTTCAAGCTACTGCTGTGTTATGGGTGGACTCAATGGCGGAGTAATATCATAGTGAGGCATGTTTCATTTGAGCACGGCTAGGTGTGCTGTCATGCTCTTTTGATCACATTCTAAAGGTCCAGATGACCAATCAGGTTGCTTGTTGGTATTCCACATAGAACAATGAACCACCAATGGCTTTTGGTTAAGGGATAAGGGATAACAAAAATGGAAAGGAGTGTCTTGGGTCTAATGGGGGGGGGGGGGGGGGGGGGAGGGGGTTAGTAAGAGGATCGCTACACAGCGCTGGCCTATCAACTGAAGGACAGTGTGTATCTCTCTGTTCACTTTATAAGCCCTCTTCAGTTGTTTTCAATAAAGGCAGTTCTTTGAAAAGGAACCAGAGTTCATTTCTACTTGTGATAATGTTCATACACATTTTACGGATGTGTTAGTGCATAAACCAAAGCTGAATTTCATTGAAAAACTACACTCTGGATGACCCTAAAAGTATATTAGTTGGAAGAATAGGTCCACTGCTGCACTACAAAACTATAAAAAAATGAATTTCATTTAGAGTTGGAAAAAAGAGCCTTCCTGCGCTTTTATTGTGCTAAACCGTGGAATCACCCAGCCACAGATGGAGCAATCTGCAGCCGGATCTGGAGCCGCAGGAGTACGATGAACGTTGTGTAACTGCTCCTGTTGAGGAGCTAGCACTCCTCCAGAGCCTGTTGCGAAAGGAGGATTTAGAATTCTTCAAATGAACCAAGCGTTGGTTGCAATATGCCACCCGGATGCTGGAGCATCGAATGCCTTCTGCTCTCAGCTTGCGATCCGAGTCAAAGGCGAGAGAAGAGAAGCGTATGCAATCACACACTTTCCAAGACGGATGCAGTCACCTAAATATATACGTGTGTGGAGGTGACTGTGACATGTGTCACAGTCACTCACACACACACGTCAGTCACACGTGCACAAATGCGCACACACACATGTTACAGTCTCACACACACAGAATATCAGCGCATTTCCGAAAAAATGTAAAGCAATCTGAGCAAAAAACAAGAAAAAAAAGTAATCTTGAGAAATAATTGGCCTGACAAGCCATACAAGAGGAGATGAAAGGTTTGGAGGGATCAGGAGCTGCTGTCAATCAGCAGGAGAAACTATGTCAGCGCAGAGTTCTTGTCAGAGGAACAACAGCGTGTTGCCCATGGCAAGGTGGCCTCACGGCCAGAAATACCACAGAATGGTAAATATTCAATGAGATTATAAGTAGAGGCACAAAGACCCACTGTGCATGTACCCTCACATACTCTCACATGAAGGAGAAAAACGAAAAGGAAATGAAAGGCTCTGGTGAAGGGAGGTTCAATATCTTTGGTAGAGACTTACCTGGAACAAAGCTGCCCTGCACCACCTCCTTGTAGGCCCACCATCCTTCATGAATCTTGGGGGGATTGGGCTGTGCTGTGAGGACAGGAGCAAACAAACACAAATGTCAATCCTGGGGAATCCAAAAATCGGATGTCGCATTGTGGACTGTCGTATCATCTTGAAGACCTGATTAGATATCACTTTGCCTGACTTGTCTGAAAATGTTAACGTGTCAAAAGTGCTGAGGAACGATCTTTTATAGTCAAATTATAGACAAAGATAGTGGGTATCATTTTGTTGATATGAATAGCTAGACCTTTGCATCTGGCAAAGTGTATTTTCTCCTATACACTGTTTACACCAGCGTGGCCCAGTCAGAGTTCATGTCCAAGCAAGTTGACGGCAGACATTTTTTCAACCCAAGTCTTGAAATCCTTATGATGTTGCTGATTGTATAACAAATTGTATTGTATTCTGTGTGTGTGTGTGTGTATAAATAAATAAATATATATGTATTTTAGTGTGGGATTCAGGATTCAGCTTTGTTTCATACTTGTCTTACATGTGCACCTCTGCTTCTGACACGGTTTCCTGGTTCACCTGACAAAGGGGTGTGGTCTCAGTGGGTTCCACCAAAATAGCTGAATAGGACTGTTGGGCCAAACCAAGTCTTTGAGTAGAACAGGGTTGTTTTAAGATTTTTCACATTCATTTGCAGGCCTCCATTTTATGTTTTTGTTGGTCCGTGTTCATGTTTGTGAAGCCATGTGGAGATGTTGAAATTTTGAAAATCGAACTGAAGTTTGAAGCCAAAAGTTTTTTGTTGCTTGATTTTTGTTAAAACTATTTGCTGCTTTACCACCTGCTGAAATAAACCTTTTCATTTAATCAGATCTACCTTCGTCCTTGTGCATAACTGATTGGTCCTTTACAGGCATATACGGTCTGACTGAGATGGCCAAGTCCCTCACTATGAAGAGTTAAGAAAGTTTGATCGTACAGGTTAGCGTCCCTCACGATGAAGAGTATATAGGTATGACTGAGGTTTCAAGGTAAAAGTCCCAACGTGCAACCTGTTAGCGGTGTATCATAGGTACCTTAATGATCACACTGCCAAAATTAGTGCCAAATTATTTGTGTTTTTGTAGACAAACAGCCATCTTGTTGTGTTGTTATTGGCACTCGTTTTGTATAAGTGACTATTCGGAACACATTGTCAATCTCTGGAAAGAAATTAAAAGTGTATTCCGTATTCGTATGCACATACACACACACACACACGCGCGCAAACCCACACCTACCCCAGTACCTAAGGATACCACCGGCCCCAGTACAGATACCACGAGCCCCAGTAACTAAAGATGCCACGGGCCTCAGTATACCACGCGCCCCAGTACCTACAGATACCACAGGCCCCAGTACAGATACCACAGGCCCCAGTACAGATACCACAGGCCCCAGTACCTACAGAAACCACAGGCCCCAGTACAGATACCACAGGCCCCAGTACAGATACCACAGGCCCCAGTACCCACAGAAACCACGGGTCCCAGTACCTACACAACGAGGAACACAAGGACAGCCAGTGTTAAACAGAGACAGAGAGCGAGACAGAGAGCGAGACAGAGACAGAGAGAGAGAGAGAGAGAGAGAGAGAGAGAGAGAGAGAGAGAGAGAGAGAGAGAGAGAGAGAGATACCCAGTTCTCATGATGTATCTCTGTGGCCCAAAAACACTCCTGACATCAGCAAGAAAGGAAATGCCTTCAACCCCATAAAAGCATATACAGACCACCCTGCAGTAGTGTGTGTGTGTGTGTGTGTGGGGGTGGGGGGTGTAACACATACCCTATCACTATCTAAGGTGCACAGTATACTGATAAGGTACAAGGGCATATGCTTAAGGCCATATGGCTCATTTTTTACACACACAAACACGCGCGTGCGCGCGCGCGCACACACACACACACACACACACACACACACACACACACACACACACACACACACACACACACACACACACACACACACACACACACACACACACACACACACACACACACACACACACACACACTTACTTCTGCCTCTCAGTGTAATCTAGCTTGATAGTTGACACTAGAAATACATGCTTGCTTACATAAGAACACACTATAACTAACAGGTTAGGGTTGGGGCTAGGGTTAGGTCTGCAAGTGTCAATAAACTTCTGGAAGTGTCACAACATTAGTGTTTGTTATCAGGAACTACCACGTTATCCCCACAACAGGAGGAAACCAGCGCCTATCTGTTAGAGCTTCTCCATCACCAGACTGATCTGGAGGTGGAGCTTCTACATCACCAGATTATTGTCTAGTTGACCGTCCTAAATGGTCCTCACTAAAGGCTTGGTGCTATAAACCAAGTGGAGAAGCTCTGTTTGATGTTGGGGTTAAACCTTCTGGAGGCAGGTTCCTACAAGAGACTTCTGTTCCCAGAGCAGAGGGCTCAGGTAGAGGGTAAAGCCCACTAGTCACTAATCCACCCTGGTGCAAACACACATACACACGCATACACACACACACGTCTATTTATCTAAAGGCAGAGACTATGTAAATAAACTGTTCATTTTCCTCTAATCTCCAAACCTTGCCATCAATATTTATCACAGGTCATACGCAATCCTGGGGAGCGACCATGCAGAAAGAAAAAGAGAGGGACAGGGACAAACAAAGAGACAGAGCGAGAGAATGCGGGACAGAGCGAGAGACAGAGAGAGAGAGACAGAGAGAGAGAGCGCAAATATAATGAACAGATTGAGAGAGAGACACTGACTCTTGACAGCGGAGCAAGCCGCGATGTGGGATGAAAAGTGACCTTGCCAACAGCTGGGCCTTACTGACTTATGAGACAATTATCTCTGTGTGGTGTGTGTGCGCGTGTGTGTGTGCACGTGTGTGTGGGTGGGTGTGCGTGCGTGCACGCGCGCATGTGTGTGTGTGTGTGTGTGCGCGCCCGGGCACCCTTAAGACAAACCGCTGCATCCACAGTTGGTTTCGCCTCTGAGATGTGAGACGGCAGGACGGGACATGCTGTGTGGGAGAGGTCCCAGCAGAGCTTCATCTGTCAGCCAGGCTCAGGGGAGCAGTCACTCCAGAGTGCCAGCAAGGCTAGGCTAGGGTAGTTTAGGCTAGGCTAGAGACAGACTGCAGGAGTCAGGGTTAAGACAAGATATTACAATAGGCATTCTCATTCTAATGGGCCAATGCAGATCTGTAGAACTGTAGAATGTGTTGGTTCTTCAATTTAATTGGCCTGTGCCTTAGCAGTGGGAGCCGCTGTAGTATCTTGACATTATGCATTAAACAGATAAGAGATCGGCAAATCGTTTCAGCGGGCACGGGGTTATGTTAGGCCAATGGGGGGTGTTCTACTTCTTAGCATCTTATTAGCAGTGAGTCAGAACATTATTCATGAAGCCAGCGAGAGGAGAGTCTAGTGTATCGCTAACCCGTCTTGCCCCCCCCCAACCACAGAAAACATCTCCACTCACTCACTTCCTGTGTGTGTGTGTGTGTGTGTGTGGGGGGGGGGGGGTGGGGGGGGGGGGGGGCTTCACCACCAACTGTGTATAGAATAAGCAAAATTGCCACCGTTTACGATATTTAAAGATTGTGGGTATTTGGGTCCACATGGACAGAGTGACCTTATTGGCTTGAAGACTTTGGAAAAAGATAACTCCAGCCCGATCTGAAGTTCATGGGAAGTTGATCTTATTGTTATCTTGATCAACTAATAGATTTGGATAAAAAAATACATAAACTGAATCTTTAATCATTAAAATGTTATCTTGACAAAGAAAATAACCCATCCCTAAAAAAGAATGTATTTCTATTCTAATCTCATTCAGATTGTATTCTGTGTAGAAACACAAGTGATTTTCTATAACGTTCAGAGGCAACAGGACTGAAACATATGTACATGAAAAGAGACCACAAAACCACAGTATGCCTATTTCTGCGGCCCAAACGTGTCAAGAAATGTGGCGCATAAAAAAGCACTCAAAATGTAGAGCAGAAACACTGTAGAGGTTTCCACTGTGTACTTGCAGAAACACCCTAGAGGTTTCCACTGTGTACATGCAGAAACACCCTAGAGGTTTCCACTGTGTACATGCAGAGCCCCGTATCATCACGTTGGGGGTGGGGTTAGGATTATTGGGGAAGAAACTGACAGAGCCAAATAAACAAACCACTCTGACAAGCACAGAGCCTTCCCTGTCTCTGTTGCAAAACATTGTGTAGACTGCATGTGATTAGTCTCTATCTATGTCTCTCTCGTCCTGACACACACACACACACAGACACATCATCCAGGCCTGTTACGGGATACACATCCGCCAGATTATCAGATTAGCTGGTGGAGATTTGGTTTCACTGACAGGGCCTGTATGCATGTGGGGGGATGTGTGTGTGTGTGTGTGTGTGTGTGTGTGTGTGTGTGTGTGTGTGTGTGTGTGTGTGTGTGTGTGTGTGTGTGTGTGTGTGTGTGTGTGTGGTAATTACCCGCCCCCTTCTGTTCCTACCTGTATGGCGATATTGATACACACACACACACACACACACACACACACACACACACACACACACACACACACACACACACACACACACACACACATTACTAACTATGCAAAGCAACACTGAAGTTATCATATTTTTGCATCATTGTCATCTGTCAGTAATAGCAATAATGAACTGGGTTTTTATTTCATCCTATCTTATACCTTATCCTAACCATAATCACATAATTGATCCAGTGTGTATTGGTAATATCTAATGAAATCTGAGCCCTAATGACAAGTGGAAAAGAATGTTGATACAACAGATCTAGAGCATGTGAAAGGTGACCCATCATTGTTGGATGCATTGCTGGAAGTTCAAATGTCATTGATCTACTAATGCTTGCAACCCGGCATTCCGATTAATGGCCACCAAAAATAAAAGTAAAAGATAAATAGTTGATGAGATGGACTAAATAAATAAAACGTGACCTGGGAAAATGTCTTATGCTGGTTCCCGTCACAGCTCCTATAAACTGAATGTGGGTTAGCATCTCCACAGCCCAGACGGCCGTAGCTGAGTCAAGAGACAGAGCAACATGTGTGTCTTTCTGGTTCTGTTCTGAACCTTGTCCTACTTTCCCTACCAGACCTGGATGAAGTTAGGTCAGATTGATGATGCTTTAGCACGTTACATCCTCTAGCTATCCATGTTAATGTAATTTCTCAGGTGATGCTCACTGAAAAGAGTAAACTTCTCTGTGCCGAAGAGCGTACAAAAAATATGTATATAATAAAATGAGCAATCATTGTATTTCATTTTTCTATTTAGCATATTTGCCAGGAGTGCAGCACAATAAATATGTACACGGTATAATTATTATTTAGGAACAAGCAAAATGTGTAGTAAGCTTTCCCTTCAGGGGAACAAATGAATATTAAAGCATTGTTTACTGACTAACAGTGAAATATAGGGTATACCTGCATACTTTACAGTTTCAAACCCCCAAATGCCATGTATACATAACCTGATACAAACCTTATTATCGTGACTTTCGCTGTCGGCAAGGTGAGTACACAATGTCTAATTTGAGACTTTTTAATTTAACTCCTCTGTGAACCGAAGTGTGAAGAGAAGCCAAACCTCTGAGTTATCTTACACAAGCAAGTGACAAGTACTTGACAGGTTAGGATAAACACAATCATGCAGAGTATTTATCATCCGAGCACATGGAAGGCTTGCGGTTGAGGACATACTCCAACGTCTCTCCACAGGCATATCTCTGGATCATTACACATAATACAATGATCGTGTGGTCTAATCCATGCAACAGATCTATGTTGTGGGACAGTATGACGCCATGACCTATTGAGCTAGACATCAGGGTGGATGGGTGGATGATGGATGGATGGATGATAAATGATGGATGGATGGATGATAAATTATGGATGGATGGAGGAAAATCAACAGATCCATTACTTCCGTCACGTTTAAAAATGTGAACTCTTATTCTAATCAAGCAAAGTCTTTAGGAGCTTTAGTCCTCCGCAGAAAAGATAGAAATGGGAGACCAAAAACGTACTTGGCACATCATTTAAAACTTCTTTATAAATATGTATTTTCAGCACTGGCAGCATGTGTCACCGGCTCACATCACAACGGGAATGTTCCTGAAAGCCTCATGAAAGGAGACGAGGGACAACTGGAAGCCAGCCTGTTTGATATCCAACCAATGTCAAATATGGAGCTGTGGCTCCTATCATGTGCGCATTTACGTAACATACAATGATGAAAGAAGAGGTGTGTGTGTGTGTGTGTGTGTGTGTGTGTGTGTGTGTGTGTGTGTGTGTGTGTGTGTGTGTGTGTGTGTGTGTGTGTGTGTGTGTGTGAGTGTGTGTGTGTTTAAAACCCTGTAGTTTTGCTGAGCGGTGTGGGGGATGTATAATTCACCAAATCATGTTTTTTATTCATATGCCAGATTTATGGCTTGGCACTCTTCCTGTGGGGGGATGGGGGGGGGGGGGGGGGGGGGGGTGTGTGTGCTGTGATGTGTTTGACCACCAGAAAGCTGGTGACCACCAGAACATCTGCTACTGATCTCCTTCTCCTTTACTCCAAATGCAGGAGGAGGACTGACGTCAGCTACCAACATCTCATGCTGGTGCTGGAATGACGCACGCAAAACAAAAAAACGTTTTACTGATAGCATTAAAGGACACATTTCAGCAAAATGAGAAACGGATATCATAAAAACCTATTTATAATTGTTCCTACATAAACGAGTGCGAACACGCCCATGGCCATTATTCTGGTTTTAGAAACTGCTTCAGATCTGTCTTCAACATTCTATCAGGCTAGCCTTCAAGCGACAAAGCCCAACTTGAACACAAATCACTTGTTTTACCGCTTGAAGATTTCAACATCAGCACATCGGGGCATGTAGTATGGTAGCGAGCTAGTGTACCGTACATCAACTGTATAGATAGATAGATCATAACTCTTAATATACTATTACTCAGACGGACAGACAATAATAACATAACAGTATCATACAATTGTCATTGGTCAGGTGTAATACTGACTGTAACACCGAAACGGCAGTTAGTATCAAATAACCTGTAGTGTAGGCCTACATCTTAACATAGGTACCCTGATGTGTAGGTCTAGATCGTCACATAGATGCCCTATAGTGTAGGCCTCCATCACCACATATAAGGACTCTGTAGTGTAGGCCTCCATCACCGCATATAGGGACCCTGTAGTGTAGGCCTACATCACCACACATAGAGACCCTGTAGTGTAGGCCTACATCACCACACATAGAGACCCTGTAGTGTAGGTCTACATCACCACACATAGAGACCCTGTAGTGTAGGTCTACATCACCACACATAGAGACCCTGTAGTGTAGGCCTACATCACCACACATAGAGACCCTGTAGTTTAGGTCTACATCACTACATAGAGACCCTGTAGTGTAGGCCTACATCACCACACATAGAGACCCTGTAGTGTAGGTCTACATCACTACATAGAGACCCTGTAGTGTAGTGTAGGCCTACATCACCACACATAGAGACCCTGTAGTGTAGGTCTACATCACTACATAGAGACCCTGTAGTGTAGGCCTACATCACCACACATAGAGACCCTGTAGTGTAGGTCTACATCACTACATAGAGACCCTGTAGTGTAGGCCTACATCACCACACATAGAGACCCTGTAGTGTAGGTCTACATCACTACATAGAGACCCTGTAGTGTAGGCCTACATCACCACACATAGAGACCCTGTAGTATAGGTCTACATCACTACATAGAGACCCTGTAGTGTAGGTCTACATCACTACATAGAGACCCTGTAGTGTAGGTCTACATCACTACATAGAGACCCTGTAGTGTAGGCCTACATCACCACACATAGAGACCCTGTAGTATAGGTCTACATCACTACATAGAGACCCTGTAGTGTAGGCCTACATCACCACACATAGAGACCCTGTAGTATAGGTCTACATCACTACATAGAGACCCTGTAGTGTAGGTCTACATCACTACATAGAGACCCTGTAGTGTAGGCCTACATCACCACACATAGAGACCCTGTAGTGTAGGTCTACATCACCACACATAGAGACCCTGTAGTGTAGGCCTACATCATCACACATAGCTTCCCTGAAGTGTAGACCTACATCATGACACAGAGACCGGGTAGTGTAAGCCTACATAATCACACATAGATACCCTGTAGTGAAGCCCAATATTATCACATATATACCCTGTAGTGTAGACATCACCACATAAATATCCTGTAGTGTATGCCTACGACACCATCATAGAGACCCTGATTCAAATTGTTCATATATTGCTATTCACACACTCCTGCACTTGCGCTGCGACACCCCCCCCCCCCCACCCCCCCCCCCCCCCCCCCCCCCCCCCCCCCAACCCTACAAACACAGTCAGACACCTCCGTACTTAACCGAATAATCAGACACATGAGGGACCCTAAAGTCACATGTAGTTGCCCTAGATCTATCTATCTATATATATATACACCTATATTACACCTATCAGGTTAAATAACATATGTAGGCTAATAATACAATAAAATAAAGATGTTATTTTATGATATATATATATATATATATCGTTTATCGTTTATTATTAGCCGTGGTAGGCTTACCGTTCACACCTCTAGGAGGCCTCTGGAATTTGACATTGGTTACATTAATTACGTTTTCGGATGTTTGTTTGATGTTCATTTATTACACCTATCAGGTTAAATAACATATGTAGGCTAATAATACAATAACATAAAGATGTTATTTTACGTTACACACTCATTTCTATGTATTCTATGTATGTCATTGGTATTTAAATGATATAACGAAACATAATGTCTAGTCCAACTTGAAACATGACCATTTATGTCCTCCACTCACCTGATATGCGGACAAGAACGTTTGCCTGGAGAATGATGAATATTTCCCAAAGTATATCCATCCTCTGTCTTCATTCCAGGTACATTACGCACGTGCAAAAAAAAAAAAAGAGTAATAAAAAAAAGGGAAAGAAAAGAATCAACTGAAAGGACCTCAGGTGCAGATTACGGATCCAACTGTAAAGCTTCCATGAGTTAGTCTCCACATCAGGCACATAGCAGGTAGAAGACGGTCACTGTTCGATATCCCCCCGCCCCCCCTACAAGTCTACAATCCAGAGAGGTGAAACCCACGAACTCCGCCAAGGAACCGAGAAAGAAGGTGTTGCCACGCGGGCTTTCTCCTCAGCCGCTGCGCGATGCGGGAGCAGCTTGCCCTAGGACGCTCTGCGCGCGTACTTCTCTGTGGTCCGGACCTCACCGAACCGCCAACCCGTCTCTCCGCACTGAGGAAAACATCCCCCAGAATCAGCACCTCGATGTCCCTAGACAGGAACACAGCAGGATAGGTTAGGATCCAGACAGGGAGGCAAGAGGGGAGAGACCTACACCTGATCAACTACAGAGAGACACTTCTGCAGGGCGGCGCGCTTCGCTCTGGTCCACACGGGAAGGACATCTCTGCTCGGCTTCTTGGGAGATGAACAGCGATCGGACGTAGGAAACATTTGTTTCCAAATAGCCCGCCATGCAGGCAGAAACAAATAAACTAAGAAAGGGATTTCATGTCAGAAAGTTAGAATACACTTACAGCGATCGTTGTCGATAAACCAGCTGCGAAACAGCTTAACATCCAACTGTCCAGAGTGCTGTAATCTTTATATCAAATACTACTAAACTTTATAATAGATAAAAGCATTGATCTCATTTTACAGATGATAGTCCGCACTACTTAAAACAAATTAACTCCATATCCAAATGCAAAACAACGCGTTTTGTCTGACAGAGTGGCCAGTTTTATCCACATAAACCATAAAGAATGAACCCGTTCAGTCTGGTACTGGCACCCAACGATGCCGCGCGCAGTGAGTTTACAGATGATAGGGCATCGCTGCAACTGGGCGCATGCGCAGTTGTGAGCACAAGCAGGTTCGTGCGCACAAATAGACATATACTGTGGTAGCGGGGGGAGGAGAGAGAGAGAGAGAGAGAGAGAGAGAGAGCGAGAGTGCAGGAAGACAGACATGCAGTTAAACTTCTGTTGAATTAGTTAGGGTGATAGCTGAGGGCGGGGTTATGTTGCATTCGATGGGGGGATGGCTGGGGGGTTCTGTTGGATTAGATGGGGGATGGCTTTGGGGGAGGGGGTTCTGTTGCATTAGATGGGGGCATGGCTTGGGGAGGAGTTCTGTAGCATTAGATGGGGTGATGGCTGGGGAGGGGGTTCTGTTGCATTAGATTGGGTGATGGCTGGAGGCGGGGTTCTGTTGGATTAGATGGGGGGATGGCTGGGTGGGGGGGGGGGTGTTCTGTTGCATTAGATGGGGTGATGGCTGGGGGCGATCCTGTTGCATTAGTCCAACAGTTTTTGTCTGAGCAATGTTCTGTTGGTTCTAGCTGAAAATCCTGGTATCCTGGTATGTTTGCATTGTAAACAAAATGTTTCTTTTAGTCAGCAGGAACATTTGCCATCAAAGGGTAAATTATGCAAGAATGGTATAATTGCCCATATAATGATATAATTTCACTGTAATGCAGTGGCCTGCAAAGTCACCAGTTCAAAATCGAATTACAACATCTGGTGGTAGGTTTGGAGAAGAGGTTCCACTATAAGCAGTACGAAGCTTTTGACCAAATCGGAGAAGGAGGTTCTGCCATTGGCAGTGAGAAGGTTTAGTCCACAATGGAGAAGGAGGTTCCACTTTTTGCATTGAGAAGTTTTAGATTACAATGAAGAAAAAGGTTCCACTATTAACATTGAGAAGCTTTAGACTAGAATGGAGAGGGAGGTTCCACTACTAGCAGTAAGAAGCTTTGGACCAGAATGGAGAAGGAGGTTCCACTACAAGCAGTAAGAAGCTTTGGACCAGAATGGAGAAGGAAGTTCCACTATAAGCAGTAAGAAGCTTTGGTCCTGAATGGAGAAGGAGGTTCCACTATAAGCAGTAAGAAGCGTTGGTCCAGAATGCAGAAGGAGGTTCCACAATTAGCAGTGAGAAGCTCTAAGAAGAGGTTCCACTAATAGCAGTGAGAAGTTTTGGACCAGAACGGGCAGACAGGTTTCACTATTAGCGGTGAGAACATGAGCTTTGGACCAGAATAGGCTTGCAGTAAAGTTCCTTCAGCACCTCATCTAACATATGCCATGAGATAAGTCAATATTTTGTACAGATGCACAAGAGTTTTTGGCATTTCCAGGACTCAAAGTTGAAGCAAATCAATATTAATTACTGACTCTTGAGTGACGATGAGGAATCGAATAATTGAACCTTTTTTTGCCTTGTTTTGCAAGAGAGAACTGATAGCAGTTCAACATGCACAAAAAGATAAAATGAAAAGCAAGAGATATTGAAGAAATTGTGGATAAGATTAAACAATAAAATCAGTCAAATAATTCAGCGAATCACGCAAGTGTGGACATCCCTTTAGGCAGAAATTGAGACAAAATACAATACAATACAACTTTATTAAAACAGCCTATTCCCTTCGACCTGACATAACCAATCTTTCTATAAGCTCTGGCACACCCTGCATTTATCGGAGTATTAAGGTTTAAGGGTATAGTGACAATATAACTTTTCTAAGTTATCAGTCACTGCGTTTGGACAGTAAAACAGCCATGCTGCAGGGTTCTCAACTATAGACAATCGATACCGTACTCTGGGTGTGTTTTTACCAAGGGCCACTTTTCAGGGAGAGGTACATCCCTGCAGACTCTTTATCCCTTTGCTACCAAAATGCTTTTACCCGTCAAGTCTCATCCACTATCTCCTTCCCTGTATGGGGGCTGCTGGGATATCAAAGTGTCTTCCGTAAGAGAAGAGCTTTCAAGGGTTATTTTTACCTGAAACCGTACAATATGTGGAAGAAAAGCAGACTAAATCAATGGCCTTTGAGGAACACAACGGCTGTTTAGAATGTATTTGGTTTGGTTAAAGAGTAACCAAACCAAACCAGTATTATCGTTACCTAAAAACAAACAAATTAACGAAAACTAGGAATGAAAAAACGAAACGTTAACTGGAATAAAAATAAAACTAGACTTTACAAAAAAAACGTTAACTCACTGAAACTGTATTGTGTGTTTACAAAGCTAATTAAAATAAACAAAAACAAAAGAGAAAATGTCTTTAGTTTTTGACTGTCAATTTATTTTATACGCTTAGTATTTTGGATGGATGCGAACTCTATCTACCAATTGTTTAGCTGTGCCAGTTTTAGTCCACACTTTGTTGATTTGTTATGACACAATTGTTTTTCTGACCTTTTTGAATCTCACCCCTGACAAATACCCCATATTACAAAAAAGACTAAAATGAGCACTGAAACTAATACAAACAAAACTAAAACTAGGCATTAAAAAAAGAAAAAGAAACTAAACTAGCAAAACCTGCTTTCAAAACGTATTACAACTGAACTCAAATTGAAAACAGTGTCAAAACGAAATAAAAATAAAACTAATGAAAAATCGAAAACTATTATAATCTTACCTCAGGAACACCACCATCTATTGGGTAAAGGAAAAGTTTAAATCAGCTGCTTCCACTTGACATATATTAAGCTGATTAGAAAGAATTGTAAAGTACTAACATAGTAAATACATTTGAATATTAAATAATACACAGTACAATATGAACATTTACAATATGCCTAATGTACATGTGCAAAATAACTCAGTGAAGTGATCATTACCATTTAATCCTGTGTAACAACAGTAGGTGGGAACCAGCAAAGAGATAGGACAGGGGACTACAAATACTGTGTCTGGGTCCCTTGTCGAGTAGTCAGGCTTACGTTATCTGGGGTAAAGACACGATCCAATGAATAATGTGTTCTGCTTCGCAGCTCCATGGGTGTCAGTCAGGGAGCTGGTACAAGTGTATTGTGTTGTTGTGGTGCATAATCTGGGTTAGTGATGTCCCTGTACTTTGATTTCAGTCATTCACTTTACTTTTAAACTGCCAGACCGACTTAATATTGGCAGATTCTTACCAAACAATAAGTCGTTATTTTTATTTGCATCACAGTAAAATTTTGCAGGTGTGGTTGTGTTCCTGTGGTTGAAAGGGCGTATAGATGCAGATGAAAGACGCTAATTATGCCCACGCCTTTGTGAGGAAGAATCACTGGTGTTCTAATGGGAAAATCAGAAGACTAATGAGTTGATTTTTCTCCAATGACTTTGGCTTTTGAAAACCGGATGGAGAATGGAGAGAGACAGAAGGATTAGTCACACAGATGACGACAGGACTGACAGAGGAGAGAGACAATGCAGACGTTGAAAGATATTTAATTTAGACTAATTATGATGAATTCCGACTGAATGTTTTCAGCTAAGGCCAGGTCGTATTATCGCTCTGCCTTGGAAGCGGCTTTTGGCTTCCGGTATAGAAACGCTCTAGCACTTCATTATTCTCTGTTGGGTTGAGGCAGTAAGAGCTAAATAGGTCCCACAACACATACATGGACACCACAAGGCATTTAACACAGCTGATACCAAACAGGAGCACTGAATAACTTGTGAGTTCTACGTTGATTGCGACTTTCAGATGAGGCTGCATGGTTGTTTCTGCATGTTTGTTGGTATAATGAGCTAATCTACTGACTGATTAAAGGAAAACTTATTTAAAATATAAATCACTGGTGCTCATTGGTAAAGCTGATTTGGTGCACAGATGATACATGAGACATGTTTGCATTCTTTATGCAAATAAAGTTTTCAAAACAAGTTAACTTAGGCAATGGTTCGTAAGACACACAAATATGAACAAAACTAAAATGATAGAGCTGGGTAGTCCTGCCCACTTTGATGACAAACAGCTGGTGCCACATTTTCAAAAAGTGGTCAAAAGATTTATGTTTATTCCTTTTGTGGCAGCTAGACTAACAATGTCACTGCTTCATGCCACCTAGGTGGCACCTAGGCTAACCCTACACAAGAAACACAAGGAACTGTCACAATTAGGTCAAAGCAATGCCTGTTAAAAATATGATCAAAGGAACGAAAATATACTCATCACTAGAGTAGCTGGCTAGCTAGTAAGAAAATACCTGCTGAATTAAAACCAAATCATCTTTCTCATCATAGTGTTTTGCTCCAGATTGCAATCATAGGGCAAACAAGGAGTCATGCTCAGTTTGATAAAAAGCTACAAGACGCAACAGTGTGTGTGCCATCTGATTGGCTGGGGTTTTTGAGCGATCTGATGGCTGGATGTTTTTGAGTGATCTGATTGGCTGGGGTTTTCGAGCGATCGGATTGGCTTGGTTTTTCGAGTGATCGACTGGCTGTGGGTTTCAAGCGATCGGACAGGCTGGGGTTTTCGAGAGATCGGACTGACTTGGGTTTTTGAGCTTACTTGTACTTGAGGCCCTCTTTCATATAAAAGAGACCCCAGGTCTATTGCTCACTCCCAAGTCTCCTTGACCCCTAGGTCACCTCCTAATTACATAACTTCCTGTAGGGCTGGATGTATAATATATTATCTACTATTTTAGTAAAGCTTAATGCCCCGATTCATATAAAAGACACCAGACGTCTCTATCTTACTCCCAAGTCATTCTGTGCCCTCGTGAATGGTGTGTTTGCATCACTTCCTGTAGGTCTATGACCCCCATGTTGATATATATAAAATTAACCTTTGGAATAGATTTTTCGGCTGAATCAAAGCGGACTTAAACTTTGTGTTTCCCCCACAAAAACACGTCGGCCTTGTCTGTCCCAAAGAAGAAGAAGAAATATGTAATCCGTGGGTCACTCAAAAATCTATGTTTTTATGAAAGTAAAGCAGCGGTATTCATTTTCCTGATTATCCTGTTAAACAAAATGTATTTATTAAATGAACCTTTCGAATGGATTTTTCGGCGGAAGCAAAGTAAACATAAACTTCCGTTGTGCACCACAAAAACACGTCGTCCTAGTCCGTCCCAAAGAAGAAGAAGAAATGTCATCCCTGGGTCACTGAAAAACCTACGTTTTCATTGAAAGAACATCGTCTAACATCGGTATAAATGTGTCATGATTATCTTGTTAATGAAAATGCATTTATAAAAGAAACCGTTGGAATGAATTTCTTCCGGCGGAAGCAAAGCAAACATAGACTTCTGTTGTGCACCACAAAATACGTCGCCCTACGCCATACTTTTGGCTAGTGGTGGGCAAAGAGAAAGTAAAACAACAACGGTTGAATAAATCAAATAAATAAAAGTAAAGATGACAGTTCCCTGATGATGGAGGAGAAGCTGCACACCGCTGACTGCAGAAACATTTAGTCTGATTAAAGAGTGCATGGAGATTATCTGTTTATAAACCCAGAACACCACAGCGATAATCGGGGATTAACAAGCATAATACAATTGGAACAATCGGTCACCGTAGGGCACTGACATGTCGAAGTGAAAAGGTATAACACCGATATTTCAAATATCAAATATTTCTCCTGTGCGTCGCTTAGTATTCATACATGCTGTATTCACATACATACGAAAACATGAAGAGTGTTAAAGATCAGCTCACCATTGGATTTCAGTCACATTGAGAGAAAAGTCAAGATTTTAAAGATGTCAGTTGGCATTACTCACTCCTATTATACTCCTATTATACTCCTCAAGGCTATTTATATTTCACAGAACATTTTAAACCTTTGATGCTCCTTTCATCGTTATGAGTCAAGGACAGGCTGGTGTGCATGTTTCTTGGACAAAGATTAGGTCTACATAAATATATATGAAGCAAGATATGACACATTCAGTGGAGGAAGGCAATCAGATGGTCTATGTTGGCATGATAAGATACGGTCGTTGTGACTAAAGCACTTTCTGACTAAGCCTTTTGAAGTGTGTGCATCAGACCAGAACCCCTAATTAACCCAATGGCTATGGGGAAAGAAAACACGTTGAAAGCGTGAAACACAGGCTTACTGTCTTAGCAACTTTACTTATATCTAAACTCAGAGTCTCAAAGTATTCTTACTCACACACAGATCTCATTTAACAACACCCACGCAGACATCACAAATCAGACCATAGATGATATCTAAAGTCGAATGGCAGGCCAGCTAAAATTTGGGTGAAATGGGCGTTTCACTTTCTTCCGCTTCATATATTTCGACCAATCATTTTCAAGTGTCTGTAAAGGTTTCAAATCAACACTGTGTGAATTTGGCTGCTGTAGAAATACACTTTTTGAAAGCTTCATCCACTCGCGCATGCTAACCCAACATGACCTATGCTAACCAAGAGTGACCCTTGCTAAACCTAGCACCGCAGGACCTGTGCTAACCCTGCTAACCCAGCATGACCCTTGCTAACCCTAACCCAGCATGACCCATGCTAACCCAGTATGACATTGTTACAGCCATCTAGGGAGTATATTGAGTGGTAATCGGTGCTGCTGTGCTACTGGATAGAGCTGGTATTTCTCCTGCTTCTACAAATCGAGTGTACTGCACTGAGCATACCCTCCTCCATGCGTGCATTTATCATGTTTCCAAACTACAACCCATACAAAAACCAGTACTACAACCATTAAAACGAACAGTACAACCACTACAACCAGTTTGCTGTTAGTCCATTTTTTATGGCCTGCTGAACATTTTGGAGAGAAAAAACAGACCGCTGGTAAATGTTTTATTGACATCACAGCAGACAAATGTACAACATTGATTAAGCAGGGATTGGAGATATTTCAACACATTTGATCGATTGCTAACAGGTCTCTTAAGTAAGAGGTCCTATCAAAAGGATCGATGTAGGATCGGATTATTATTCAAAACATTAATAATTAATGATTTTATAGATGCCAGGACTAATGCTAGTCTTCAGTCAAGGGAAAGAGGTTTGAGACAATTCCAAAATTAAAAATATGCTAATCACGATAGAGAGAAAATGGACTTGTCACAGTACCAGAGATAGGACTAATAGCATCTGCTTGCTGTGCTCCGTCAGAATGACTAACCACCTCCTGCTTTGCAAAGCAATCCAATGTACAGCCGGCGGACATGGAAGTTATTGTAGGACAACTGGCAGGAAGAACTGCTGGAATGTGAATACAGAAATACCTCTGATGAACACCTATGATGAACACATGAATCATGATAAACACCTATGATGAACACCTGTGATGAACACATTAATCATGATGACACCTATGATGAACACCTGTGATGAATACATGAATCATGATAAGCATCTATGATGAACACCTCTGATGAACACATGAATCAGGATGAGCATCTATGATGAACACCTGTGATGAACACATGAATCATGATGAGTACCTATGATGAACACCTGTGAAGAAAACCTACAGAATTAGACTATAGAAACTAATTGAAAAGACGTAAAATGCAGGTCCTGGGATTGATCATATTCTATATTCTTTATAATCTATATTATTGCATTTCTATATATATGTATCACAATCTCAGACAGGCAACGTTAACATTCAATCATCAAATTCCATCTAATATCATGTAATTGAATCAAAGTTTATATAGTCTATTGTGTGCTTTCATGTGTGCATGCATGCGTGCGTGTACTCTATACTTCTGTTGTATGTATAATTCGAGTTTTCTATATACTGCAGTCATATTGTCTCAGTGAGTCCAGAAAGGGCACAACTCAATCTTATTTCACTTTAGATTTGATGTAGGTCGTATTATACTATCCTATGGACTCTGTCGTATTCTGGGAGTATATTGCTTTTTCAGAGTGTATTTGTTTTGATTAAATTAGAATGAAGCAAGCTGGGCTCCATGTGCCATATCTTCATTCTGTGCTTCCACACTACAAATACAGTCCATTCCTTCACAGCCAAGTTAAAGCTGAGCATCACCCCACTAAACACAAATTAGATCAAACCCTCATCAGACCCTAACCCTCATCCGTGTGAAGAACCTACTGGTAGCTGTTGTGGGGTACTTTGTTTATATATATATATATATATATATATATAACTAAATATAAATAATAATAAGCCAGCTTCATGGGAGTTATGAAGCGGGAAAATGTAACTGGCTATTTTAAAGAGGAACCATATAAGAGAGTAGGCCTACTGCCTCATGCGCGTGTTGTGTATTTTATATAAGAGAGTAGGCCTACTGCTTCATGCACGTGTTGTGTATTTTATATAAGAGAGTAGGCCTACTGCTTCATGCACGTGTTGTGTATTTTATATAAGAGAGTAGGTCTACTGCTTCATGCACGTGTTGTGTATTTTCTAATATAAGAGACTAGGCCTACTGCTTCATACGCATGCTGTGTATTTTCTAATATAAGAGGCCTACTGCTCCTTACCTGTGTTGTGAAACAATTTTGATTTGCAACATCAACTTAGTTTCCGTGGAAACCATTGCACCATTGAGGCATCGTTCCAGGATCCACAGTCCACAGTTTGTGACGTCTAATTTCACATTGATCAAATAATTATTGCATGGTTAAAAAACGTTCATCCATGAGCATGGTATGATGCGTAAGACTACAGTGAATTCCCTTATTAACTCAATCCCAGACCAGTGCAGATGAAATCAAGAGTGAAAATCGGTATTATAGTCAGTATCCAGGGTAAGGTCAAGTGCTAGAAACAGCTAATTTAAATCGTCAAGAGGCAGAAATGTAAGTGTAACAGCAGGCAGGGTTTCTAAAAACAGCAAGAACCCTAAAATGTTCCTCCATAGCTAATGTACCTGCTAATTGAGTCCATCACATCCAGGCAGAAGCTCAGAGTGTCAGGAAAGATAAACTGCTGGAAAATACTTTGGAACTCTTCCAAGATTCAATGATGCAAAAAGTTGCAGTGTATAGCATTTCACCCTCTATCTCTTCTCATATTGGTATCCTGAATAATAATCGGTGACAAAGATATAATGGATCTCTCTGATCTGCAATTTTGTAAATAAAATGAGGAAATATTGACAGAGAGAAAACTTAAATTGACTATTACCAATGTTTTTTTAATAATTAATATTCTATTTTTATTTTGTATTATTATTATTAGTCATCATGCAAGGTGATTTAGCCTGACTGTGATTTTTTGTAATAATGTACTTTACCTGAGCACTTTCACTGAGAAACCAAAATAATAGGCTTTGGAGAATTTCCAGCAGTGTTTTGCAATGCTTTCCAGATGGAAATTGCAATTTGAGGCATACAACCTTAAAGAAACATAAAACAGTGTGAGTTGTTCTAGCAGAAATTAATTCATAACTGTACCTACTCTTGTTCATTTTAGGAGTAAAATACATACAAATAGCAACAACTGAGGGCCGCAAGGATGCTTAAACAATTTTACAATTATTTACATCCATTCTGATCACACTCTGGGTGTGCCTCAAACACTCTTATTGTTGCATATATGAAGAAATCATTTTGACCAGACCAACCCTCACAAGACTTAGCAACATGGTCAACTATTTGTTGAATATTCTGTACAATTGAGCTTTCATCAATAGTTCAGCATTAAATGTGCCCTGTGCCAATAACTTAAATGATGTTGCAATTTCTAAACACTCAAGTTAATGGAGCTTATGAGCAGCATTCAATACTGTTGTACTGATAGTGAGTTAAGGCATCAGCGACAACAGGAACATTTCATAACAACGTTGGATTATCTTCAGCGTCTGACACTATTAGTGTGCACCAATTATACTGAAACAAAACAAATGTTCAAGCATTATTTTATGTCTCATCTTGACGTGTTGTGGCACAAGAAGGAATCTTTATAATGCAGATATAAATACAATAGTTCTACCTGAAATAGGATAGTTCTGCATGAAATAGGATAGTTCTACCTGAAATATGATAGTTCTACCTGAAATAGGATAGTTCTGCGTGAAATAGTATAGTTCTACCTGAAATAGGATAGTTCCACCTGAAATAGGATAATTCTACATCAACTAGGATAGTTATGCCTAAAACGGCCCTTGTGTGACTAGGAGAATAATATGGAACCTATTTTGTGAGGGGGTGTTGGCGTCAGTTTGCCACCCTCATGCTCATGCAGATACAGTTGCCTTTAATACGTTACCACCCAATAGTGTGGATTTCATACGAAACCAGCAAGGGTCTTTTCACTGTGTCTCATTAGTAGTTTTGTCTTACAATTAAAGACTCATTGTGCTGCAGTCCAAAACCTAATGATTTTCTCTTGAAAACAGGGATTAACTCAGGCCCAGCACAGTTAAACAGAATAACAACCCGAAGAACCTATGATGTGGAGCCCAACACCTGGAGGTGTTGGGTGGAGCGCATGATGATGACATGTTACTATTCCTGGAGGTGTTGGGAGGGGTGCATGTTGATGACATGTCACTACTCCTTGAGGTATTGGGAGGCGCATGTTGATGACATGTCACTACTCCTTGAGGTGTTGGAAGGGGGGCTGATCGGGCAACTGAATGGGGACCATGAGGCGGCCTGGGTCTAGGACTAGTTCGAAGATAGTCCAAGAGTGTGTGTGTGCATGTGCTTGTGTGTGTATGGATGCAAAATCAGCAAATACGAACAGCATTCACCAATTATCTTTATAGCCTGATTAGCTGTAAACCTCTCCTTGGAAACTATTCAGCTAGTCATCCTTCATCTCTGTTTGCAGCAAGTTGAGTTCATTGTGTCAGAAATACTGACTGATTCAAAAGTCCACTTTATGTTTTTCTTTTTATGACAAGTCAAACATTTAACGGCAGAAAGCAATGAAACAGCCGAGAAGTCAATCTGCTCCATGATTGGCACAATGTGAGTTAGGGAGTGAGTAAGTGAGAGGGAGAGAGACGGAGAGAGTGAGTTTAAACTTTATTTTAAGAAAGACAGAGGGACTCCGGTTCTTTTGGCAGATTTTTGTACAGCTCAATATTTCTCCTTGAGATTCCAGCTACTGCTGTGAGGAGACAGGTGGGAAGACAGGCAGGTGACAAGACAGGTGACAAGACAGACAGATGAATAGACAGATGGGAAGACGGGTGAGAAGACAGACAGTTGAGAAGCCAAAGAGGCGAGAAGAGCAATGCCCGCATATTTATTCTACAGACAGAGCCACGCCCCCTCATATCTCTCCTACAGACAGAGCCACACCCCCTCCTATCTCTCCTATAGACAGAGCCACACCCCCCTTTGTCTCCCAGACAGAGCCACGCCCCCTTCTCTCTCCTACAGAAAAAGTCACCCCCCCTCCTATCTCTCCTGCAGACAGTGACACGCCCCCTCCTATCCCTCTTTCAGACAGAGCGACACCCCCTCCTATCTCTTCTACGGACAGAGCCACGCCCACTACTTGCTATTTGTCTGTACTGCTTACCACAGTACAGGTTTGAAGAAAAGCAAGAAGGTAGGATTGGTTTGGTAACCAGCTGTTTGCTTATCGTTGGTGATTTGGTGGTTTAGTAGTAATTAGGTCTCCATAATTTGTGCTTATCCAGCCTAAACACTGCCGCACAGAATTATATGGAGCATTTAGAATTTATATTTTCAATCTCCTTCTCATCATTGGAGTCTTATTGTTGTCGTGTTCCGATTATTCTAAAGTATTGAACTATATATGATTATACAGCATCTCTCCCTTCAACTGTTGTTAGTGGTGCTGTGAGATAAGCTTGGGTTAAAATGTTGACCAGTAGTCTGCTGTTCATCTGTTCCATGTTTGATTGTATTTATACCTCCATATTAACTCAATGTTCGTTTGTAATTAACTCTTGATAATGTATTTGAGGAGGATGCGTATAATTTGAGCTTGTGATTACAAAAATGTATAGCCATTCGTTTCGCAATTCGTTCTCAGAAAATGTGTTTTCATTCTCACTGCTCATCTCTTTCTATTTTGGAAAAACAAATAATGAGTCAATTATAAATTATTCTGTTTTGAAGGTTTTCGCCACAGGCAGTGGACACACTATGTTCAGTGTTACTCCATCATGCAGTAAATGGATTACGCTCCAATCTCTAGCACCCCCTCACCCCGCATTATCCCCCCTCTGCTCCTCCCAAATGAACCACCAGAGGAAGCATGGCGATCTTCCCAGCGTCTAATTGAAACAACATCCGACCCATTCCAACACGTTAGAAACAAGATAGCGTTCCCCGGCCACCCATTAAACGACCTGGGCGCCGGCGTGGCAACCGAGTGAGTCCAGGGTTCACGCTGGGCGGACGTCCCGTCAGGAGCTTAATGCGGGCGTCTGGTTGAGGCACGGCATTTACATTACACACCCACGTTAAAAAGGGTGGCACCAGGTTACTTATCTTCATGGGGTTGTGTGGGAGACTTTTCTCCTTTTTGTTTTATCTTGCAATTTTAGATTGAGGACAAACGAAATTGGGCTAAAAGATTCTGCTAGGCTAAAAGAAAACACTGATGCTTTTTTTTCTCTTCCAACATTTATTCGCTTTTTTTTCTACTGCCATGGCAACGTGATTATGTCTGAAACACTCAAGGACACAGAGACGTTCTGCCTGCCAGGCCCCAGGACGCTCCTCGCATCGAATGAGAAATAACAAACAAAACATTCACACTGTTGTACAACCAAGGTTGAAACCAGAGATTACACGTTCACTACTTGAATGACAGGAAATTATTATTTTGTGTCTCTATTTTAGCTGCTTCAAGGTAGTTATTTATTAAAATCTTGCATTCAATCTTGAATCTTGTTTTGTGCTGACACCGCCCCGAGTGCAGACGCTCACCACAAGATGATGGTTTCATCTCTTGTAGTGAGGATAGTGATAAAGTGATAGTGATAAAGTGAGTCTCTCAGGTGAGTTCTCCACAGACATTTCAATATAAATCACAGTAAACACATTTTCATAAGCTACTAAAACCATTCACTCTATAAAGCCATAAACTTTGTTAAAGAGTTTGGGCATGTATAATAATGTGATTTCGAATTGTATTTGAACTATTTTGACGTTTTACAGGCTGGCATTACATATATTTTTGACAGGTGTGGGTCTCTCATATCTTTTCATCATATTTAACTGGACACACATCTCCAATGCTTCCCTTCAAGCTGTTATGAATCCAGTTCTCCAGTCATATATCAGCATCTGGCCTCCTCCACCGTTATGGTCCCTCTACCATCAGTTCCCATTAATTCATGGTTAAAATGTGTGGAAAAACTCAAAAGCGAGTCAAAAAGTGTTAGGCTTAGTTAATCCATCCAATCCAAAATGGTTGCCAGGTAATGTTTGCTAACTGCCTTCTGTTGAAATATTAAAAAGAGACAATCACACATGGCTCAACGCTCCAAAACGACACGCCGGTACTTTTAACTGTGTCAATGGTGTGTTGAGACAAGAGATAGAAAACCGCAACTTCATCAATCACAATTCCTACAAAAACTAGCATAAAGCTAACTCTGCAGGTGTACAAATCTAAGAGTGCACCTGCCGGTACTTCTGTATTTATGTGATTGAGTGGTTTAAACTAAGAGAGAAACAACAATTCTAAACATATTCACCATCAAACAAACTAATAGTCCCATTGGCTATCCCAATAAAATAAGTAGACAACAAAAGACAAGGATCCTCTGCAGAAAACATGAAAAATATATATTTCCTTACACCTACCTACTTGCATGTATTTATTTTAACACTGTGCAGGGGTTTCGCTGTCACCTTTAGGAAATTTAGTGTCATAGCAATTCAAAGTTCCCACAACAAATAAGCAATAAGGCTTGGGGAAAAGTTCTGAATGAGCCAGTTGAAGGCAGTATCTTGTGTGTAGCACATCTGGCACATTGTGTTTCGCTCCTGGGAATAGCTAGCATGACTTTGCCAGATCAATTCGCAAATGCATATTAATCTGGAACCTCTCATTAAAATTTATATTTCCAAGGGGCGTTATCAACGTTGCAGACCAAAATGGATAGGATAGACCTACAACCAATGAGAGCAACAAAATGTGTGACACATCAGCGGCAGCCATCTTGGGTGTTTATGAAAATGCCTCAACGGCGCTCCCATAGGCCGCTTCTCTGTACATTCATCTTATTAAATCTGCCCCATATTAGATAATCGGTTGCGATTGGCCCGACCCGGGCCAGGTCTGTTGGAAATCTGTCTGAACGGGAGGGGGGCCCAGACGTATATATGCCAGAGCAAATAAAACATGAGCTTCGTCTGGTTCCCAGGCTAGGGAATGTCTCTATCCAAGGTAACCGAGATTCACAGTGGACAAACAACTTCAAGAATGCGTGACGTGAGCTCCACCATCTTAATCACGTGTAGAAATGTTTATTTTCCTGTTGCAGTCGAGTTTGTGTGAACTTGAACACTTCCTTTCGGATGCACTTCAGACGAAGGACTTGCGATTCATTCCCCTATTTTTTCCAAGCGGGTGGATTTTCTTACTGAATAGTCCTTGAGAGAGCTACCTTGTTGTGGCATGTTATGATGGAGCACTCGATGAATATGGATAGGCATGAAAAAAGTTTCTACAAATCCTACACAACTTATAACAGGATGTATCGGTGGTACAGGTTGTACTGTGCTTTCATTCACATACAGTCTCCCTGTAGTCAACGTTCCTTTCAACCATGAAATGTGACAATAGGTTGGTGAAGGACGTTGTTTCCTGCTACTATTGGTTTGGCCAGAACTTCACAGCAGTTGAGCTGTCTCAAAATATAGCCAGAAATTAGAGTGTGGCGGGTGTCAGAGAAAATCAGTTGGGTCTTGCCCATCTAACATCAATCAAGCTGTATTCATGTGCACAACACATTCTAGTCAATAGTCCAATAAGTATACATACACAACACACCATCTTCCACCATAAAAGCCTACGCTTCATATGCAAGGTAGGCTTCAGGCCCCAAGTGAGAACTACAACATGAATAATTCATATCAGATTCATTAATTTGTGATTGCACATCTGATATTGCCAACATTTTGATAGCAACTAAATACAATATAGCCATAGTTACACAGTGAGGCTCAGTGTAAATATAACACAGCCTTATTTTGGTTGTGGTAGCATCTCAACAATGCCCAAACTGTAGTCTACTCCCATCTTCACACCTTCCCATAACGACCGTAACCAAGCATCTCCAAAAGGGCTTGCGCGATCAGGCTCATACAGTTATAACCTTCTCATCCAATCCCATTGGGGATGTGTCACTTAGTACAATATTATCAAGTGTCAGCCTGGTTGAGAACCACACCTGCTGCTTGATATTTCCATAATTACTTTTTCAAAAAAGGTGAGGTATCATTCATCAATAGGTGTGACATCATTAATGATCAGTTTTGCACTTTTCTCGAAATAAATTATGTTTGCCATCTCATTAGTTATCTATAAATGCGACTAATGTTGATACAGTTGCTACAGTAATTCTCTTTGAATCAAGGATATATTAAATGAATCATGCTAAATAGAAAAATACATATCCGTGAAAATAATAATCCATTAAATGCATCCAAATGAAAATGAATGTTGTGACATTCAGTGGATGAAATTGGCTCTTTTTTAAAACACACCAACCGCAAAAAACTCTGCTCGCAAGACTTAAGGAATTACAACATACATGGATGTTCATTATGAGAAATTACCGTGTAACAGATCCAACTGACATTTTCATCTGGGTAACTAATGGAATTTTCAGCATTAAGAACTCTTGATTAACAATTACATTTTTACAAACTACTAAAAGAGCACATCACAGAGTCTCTATTTTCGGTACTCAAAATACACTTTGGGATTAATAAAGAGCCTATCGCAACAGTGAAAAAAAAAACAGGAATTTAAGGATATATTCCCTACGGGTAGTGTTTACAGATATAGGAAGAGATGTGAAGATGGCAATAGATGGATACATGTTAAAGACATTAGGAAGACCAAGAGCAGTTCATGATGAATTATGAAATGCACTTATTGTATAGTTGGCATAATGGGTTATCTTTGGTTTGTTAAGACAGAGTGGTAACATGGTCAGCACCAGGGGAGTTTAACGTCCGTGTAGCAATACGCTCAGCCTTACGGTACTCTCAACCACTCTCCTTATGTGTGGGACAGAAACGTGACCAAGACTTGTACATCATTGAGTACATGTTTCGTTCTTGACCTACTTGTTTGTTTTATATGAATGATGGTGTGAACCATTCAAGTTAGGGTTTGATGCTTTGCTCACGGACACCTATACCGCCTACTATACTACACAACACATACGTGGACTTTCCATGAATGGCTTCCCAGTGTTGATTCAACTTCCCAGTGTTGATTCATGAAGAGAATGCATTGTTTTGTTGTTGTTTTTACATCAGCAACTGATCAAAATCGATCAGAACGGTCAGAATATTAAACACATGGATACAAAACAGCTTAGTAGAACCTGCGTTAGTCTGAGTTATACGCATGTTTCTTTCTCCCAACAAATGTCAAACTTTAGCCACACACACACACACACACACACACACACACACACACACACACACACACACACACACACACATTGATTAAAATAGATTGCCTGCTCTCCACCACTAGGAGTTCAGACACTTGACACAAGAGATCTCTTTCTGGGATTTGCAATGCAAAACCATTTCATATAGTAGAATACAGATGACTTCAACTATCACTCTCTGCCTCATGCAGAGTGAGTAGGCTGCCAATGTATAATGGAGAGAGAGACAGAGACTCACACAGAGAGAGGGCGAGAGATAGACATTTTGTGTACTTGGACCAGGGGCAAGTACACAAAAACAGGGGCAACTCTCTGTATTGTCGCCTGAGTAGGAGGCATAGAGTAGGGATGTAGTAGGAGTAGGGCTCTTTTCTATGACTCCTACTCTCTTTCTATGCCTCCTACTCTTACGTTGCATCCTACTCTCTTGCATCCTACTCTTACTTTGCCCCCTGCTCTTACTATGCGTCCTACTCTCTTGCTATGTGTCCTACTCTCTTGCTATGTGTCCTACTCTCTTTACTCGCTCTTCCAGAGATTGTGAAAACCATGGATGTGGTAAAAATCTGTAGGTGCATGGCAATATCAAGCTGGGACCTCTCAAACTCCCCCTACGTGTAAAGAGAGTAAAGAGACAGTTGTGGATGCGTTGTGCCTTTTGTGTAAACAATTTGTTTTTATTCTAGATGTGAAAGAAATTCAAAAACTGTTGTAGAATCTAGATATTTGTCTTGTGTTAACAGAGCCATAGAGATCATATTTATGTCATTGTCAATTAAAATATATAATATATAACAATAATTTGTATGTCATAAAAAAAAGGATGGATATCTTTTTTATTATTATTCAACATTAGGGAAAAATGGATTTACACTGCCATGCAATTATTATCTTAGATTTTTCCATTGTCCAATCAATCTATGTAGAGCTATTTGAGAGTGAGCTGGCCTTGTGTCGCTTCACATCGAAGCCTCGGTAGCCCTGGCGTCTTAAATGATGACGCTCCGTCAGAGTGTGACGTATGGCGGCCTTGCAGCACGTCCACACTGGGCTCCGACGAGACACCACAAGGATTTAGGCTTCAGAGTTTTGCTGGCTGTCAAACAGATTAATTCTTTTCAACCAGAAGTATATCTTCACTACTGCCCTTCTGTGTTCCGTTCAGTTGGGGATTCCTAATGAGTTTTTTTGAGGCTGTTCACTGTCTCACTATTCTAGTTCACTAGTCTAGGTCATTAGCCTTGGTCACTATCTAGTTCAGTAGTCTAGTTCAGTGGTCTAGTTCACTAGCCTATTTCACTGTTCTAGTTCAATAGCCTAGTTAACTAGTCGAGTTCACTATTGTAGTTCACTTGTCTAGGTCACTAGTCTAGTTCACAAGACTAGATCACCAGATTCCAGCATGTTTACAATGGATACCTGTTTGTGTTCAACGGAGACACATCCTCAGGTGTCCCTTGAATTAGTCAGATATACCTGGATACAGATTTACACAAAACATATATGAACTGAGCTTAACAATGTCCAACCACAAGAGTGATCCATGATGCAGTTCTTGTTCACACTTGGAGAGTGACTGCAGTAGCCAAGAGGGAAACTTCCTCAACTTCTCATTTGAAGTGTATACTCACTAATTGTTCTATGGTAATTGCTAATATATAACTTGTCAAATGTAGCACATCTTGGACATTTTACTTTCCCATTTTCATTCATTTCCATGGATGATATGGACAAGAGAACAGCCTACACGGTTGCCTGAATCCTTTCTGAGCAAAGCAAAGATTTTGTTATCTAATATTCTATCCATTTCTATTCTATTCATTTCTATGCTGAGAAAGGGCTACCTACATCATCCAGACAAAAAATCTTGTTGGGTCACTAATTAGAGTGTACTTGTATGAAAGTGCATTTGTATATTGAGGACTGTAGGAAAAAGCCCATGTCTCTGTGACCGCCTTTATATATGCACTCCGTCTGGATAATTAATATACCTCACTACACTGCTTCCCTAATGCTTTACGAGCCAGTTTTATCTGCCTCTGAATAGAGTGTGGCCTGACTCCTTATAGCTGTGAGGACAGAACATGCATCCCTAATCAATTAGTGGATCTCCCACACGGATACAGAGGGCCTATTGTGGGTATGGGCTAACGTTAGCATCATGACGCCCCTGTGCGCCGTATCATTGCAAAGGAAAGTTAAAAACATGTTAAAACCAGTGAACCCAAAACTGTTTTTTAACATCTTAGTATGTCTTCTATGATCTTGAACATAGCTAGCTATGCTATTTTGTCAAAGTGACAAACATTCAGTAATTCTTCCACTCAAGTCCCGTTCTTTTTGTGAAAAGGCACTTTGACGCCATGATGGCGGAACACCGCCACCGAGAGGGTACGCTAACCCCGCTGTGTATGGATGTGTGGAGATCCTTCTGGGGAGCGGTTAAGGTTGATGACTAAGTCCAAGAGAGGGTATAACCTAATTTATAGTCAGCTACGTGAACCGCACAAGCAGGCGCGAACCAAAAATTACGAAAATGTGAAGCTCAACAAGCAGAGTGTGCAAACTGAAACAAGGGGTTGACTTACACTTTAAAAAGATGAGTTTAAAACATAAGTTAAGTGTGAATAGATCAAGTTTAAACAAGTGATTCTGTGACAGCTCAACAACTGAGCTGTGATTGTTTGTTATTGTTCTTTGATACGGTGCAGTGTTTGTGTTGGCTGTTGGTTCTCTCTCTGTTTTCTCTGTGGTTCCCTCCAGAGCGACGGACTGGGCCAGATAGCTCGGCTGGCGCTGGATGAAGGTAATTAGAACATCCCGTACAACAGGAGGGGGCTAGGGTGGGGGGGGGGGGGGGGGGGGGACATTATAATAAGGATGCCCACAGATGGAGGGTTGGTTTTATTTTTTATCTTTGTCTTCCTGCAATCAGATCCTTACACATATAGAAAGTAGGGCACTCAACTTCCAAATGAACAATTTGAGTTTAGCACCCGTACACAAAAATGCACGTACCATTTAGTATGTAGCTGTCCATGGATCACAACAGGCTGTTGCTAATACCTGCATTGTGCTAGCTAGTTGGGGGTCTTTCTGAGGAGCAGCTCTACTAGCTAGGTCTGACCAATTCTTGACAGAACACATGTCCTCGTCAGTCTTCTACAGCAGTGGTTCCTAACCTTTGACTTTAGCAAAGCTGCCTATGCTCCTAGTGTGTTTATAAAGCCAACACAAATCAACACAAAACATAAATGGAAAACATTACAATGGATAACATTTTATGGAATCCACAAAGCGACACCATTTTTGAAATAAAAATAAGCCATAATACTATATTTACTGAACAATATTTATAATATATTCATTTTCAATTATCCATAGTATTTGTTAAATTACGTCAATTTAAATAATACAAGTCTACATACCACCGGCTTACCCTGAACCATGATTTCTTGATTGCTGTTGGGATGAAAAGAGAATTTCAACAAATATGTCAGAAAATGCTTAGAAAATAAATTGCCTACCCTAGCTTTAAGTGCTTCATCAAACATGGACGGCCTTTCCATTAACGTCATGCAACATTTCCACTGACTCACTTTCAGACGGTGCACTTCATCTTCGTCACAGGCCGTATGTATTGGTCAAAAGACGGCGAACAAAGCAAGTGTGCTGCCCACATGGTTTTATTTTGGTGAAAACACAAAGGAAGTGTCCCCTCTCTCCAGACTATACATCCTTATGATGGGATGCCATGCCGGGAACTGATGAACCCTTATGTATTCATGTTGTGAGTGAATTGTGTTCAGTAGGATTCATTAGGACAGACAGACAGACTAGTCTTGTTGAAGGTCACTTCAGAAAAGGAAGTGAATAGGCTTCCGATTGCAGCATATTTAACAGATCTGGAGTTTTCAATACCAAGCTTGAATGCAGGGACTAGGGACTAGTTACACACTTTATATCAAGAACAGAGCTTGGTAGTCTCATGACAGAAGGTATGACTTGTATTGGGATGACCTGTCACTATGTCATCCTGGCGTCTTCCTGGCATCTTGCTGGCTTTGTGTTGTGTTACAACCACCCTTTGATTATCACTCATTAGTCTGTCAATGGTGTACCAGCGATGATCGCCTTCATGAAATAATAAAAAGAGTACAAAGGCGGGCGTGCAAGCGCGAGAGAGGAGTTTAGCTTTGTTCCTCCTCTGAGGAGTCTCCGTAGGCCTCAGATCAAGACTGCGTTTTAAATTAGTAAGATTGCAGGACTTGACCTCACTGATTAAAGCTGCTTCTTTAATTTTTGTGCCTAAAAATGCTTAATTACATCTTGGCTGCACTTAACCCACCATGTGATCAAGGATGTACTTTCAGCAGTCCAATAGCCTTCACATAATTCTATGACAGCAACACTTGCATCACAAACACAACAATGAGAATACATGAATATAGACGCAATGAAATCTAAACTCATAAATACATTCAGCCTTTTAATGTTCGGCCAACAGCTTGAAGGATAATCTTTAACGGTAATGTCTCAGTTCAACATGGGACTGGACAGAAAAGTAGCTCAGATAAAGAGTGTCATTAATATTCAGACAGACGGACATAAAGTAAACGAGACACACTTTGTAGCTTGCTCTGTGTGTGTGCTTGATCTGTGTGTGTGTGTGTGTGTGTGTGTGTGTGTGTGTGTGTGTGTGTGTGTGTGTGTGTGTGTGTGTGTGTGTGTGTGCGCGTGTGCTTGTGTGTGTGTGTGTGTGTGTGTGTGTATGACCATGAAGCAGCATTCTTTGTTTGTGACGATGGATTCTGTGTTTTGTGGAAGTTTGTTTTCTCAATCAATGGGATTCACTCTTTACATTTCATTCAGAAAGACTAGCGTGGTGATACAAATCAAGTAGTCATCAGGTTGAATATTATTGTGCCTGTAAATTAAAAAATCAGGGTGTGCTTCTAAGGCAGGATTTGACTTATAACACACCAACAAAACTAAAAAAAACTGGATGGGAGTAGCCAGCATCTATCTCCATCTTATCTATCTGGACCAGTAAAGATCACTGCTGGTCGTTCGACTGACGACGTGATCAATCTGAATGTCTGATCGATGGTTGATTTCCTCATTATGTTTGCCATGTAAAATCCTGCTGTCCTAGAGTATCTCTCTGTTTCTCTCGCTCTTTCCCTCGCTCCCTTTCTCTTGGCTGTTTAACAATTCATGCCATCGCAGCCCAGCTCTTCAGAAATGGGAGGTTCCCGAACGCAGACAAGAACCATGCGCGCACAACACTGCAAGAAGTGTCTTCCCTCTCCAAATACCTGAGGATACTGTGGCAACTTCAGCTTAGTATAGGCAAGACAGTATCGGCAGCCTTCCACCTCAACAACAAGGAGACAAAAAGAGAACTGGACAAGTTTGTAGACAACAAGCGACTAACATTCCAGCAAGCTCCCAAGTACCTAGGTGTGAAGATGGACCGTACGCTGGGCTTCGAACAACACTTAGAAGAAGTCAAGGCCAAGGTTACATCACGGGCAGCGCACATCCGTCGACTCGCTGGTACAACATGGGGTTCCGACGCCAAGACGCTACGGATAGCAACCCAGGCCCTGGTCTTCTCTGCAGCAGAGTACTGCGCACCGGTCTGGGGACGGAGTCCACACGCAAAGAAGGTGGATGTGGCAATAAACAACGCGCTCCATACTGTGACAGGCTGCCTAAAGTCCACGCCGGTCAGCCAGCTCCCTGTCCTAGCCGGGATCGCCCCTGCCGCCATCAGAAGAAAAGCCGCCACCTGCGCCCTGGCAAGAAAGGCCAAGACGCATTAAGAGCACCTGCAGCACCAGACAACAACCACAGTAGCGCCCCCTAGCAGACTGGTCTCACGTCAGCCCTACAACCTGGCGGCACAGAGGTTATTGCAAGCGGCTCCAGAGGGACAGTCAAGAAGGGCATGGCTCGCCTCGTCCTGGACGGCAGAGTGCTGCCGTGCTGAGCCCACGCGACTCCACCGCCACATCTGGGACCCTGGTGGAGGAGTCAAGGGTGAAGAATTGCCATACCGACAATGGACTACACTAAATCGGCTACGAACAGGCGTGGGACGCTTCAAGTCCTCCATGAGAAAATGGGGTCTCTCTGACAGTGCTGCCTGCGAATGTGGGGAACCTGAGCAAACAGCGAACCCCATCATCAATCAATGTGACTACCACAGGCTACCGTCTGAAGCTGGCCTCTTCGAACTGGACCTGGCGACGCTGAGATGGCTACGTGATAGTAAACTGGACATATGATGCCAGACGAAGAAGAAGAAGAATCGTCTGAACATTTTTAATTAATAAATAAAGACGTCTCTCCCAGCGTTGTCTTGTATCGACTGCTTAGCATCTTCCAAAGAGGGGCGCCTACTGCAAGATCTTTTAAATACCTTTCACCCCTTCGACTGAACATTGTGCTATTGGACTATTGGAATCAATAGTTAACATGAGGGAAGTTGGGAAAAAATGCATGAACAAGCATAGAGGATTCAGTGTTCCGGCTAGGTTTTTGAGAACATTTGGTGGAAAAAGATGGATGCACAGAAGAAAATCACGCAAAATTGTGCATAATTTTTTACTTAGATGATCAATCCAAAGCAAGGCCAATAAAGGGCTCAATACAAAATAATCTTCCTTCAAAAAGAACAACTCAGAATAAACCTTGAAAAGGGTTTCAGTATTGTCCTGGGTTTATAATGAAAAATAGCCCAACAGAAACCTTTATAGCTGGTGGTTTTGATTGACTGCGTTAGCGATGTATTCATTTGGAGATGAATTAACATTTGTTATGGTTGTATTCATATTCGTATTCATTTAATCTGTTATGGATGTATAAATCTCTGCTGCTGTGCCACCTTTCAGGAGACGGTAACGCAACTTCTTAGGACCTGAGCCGTACAAACTCTTATCTACTGTTTAGGGCTTGGGTCTGAGGCTAGAGTCTTGCTCAAGGTGCAGCCGTAGACCAACTCTGGGTCTAGGGCTAAAGTCTTGCTCAAGGTGCAGCCGTAGACCAACTCTGGGTCTAGGGCGAAAGTCTTGCTCAAGGTGCAGCCGTAGACCAACTCTGGGTCTAGGGCTAAAGTCTTGCTCAAGGTGCAGCCGTAGACCAACTCTGGGTCTAGGGCTAGAGTCTTGCTCAATGGGCAGCAGTAGACCAACTCTGGGTCTAGGGCTTAAGTCTTGCTCCGGATCTAGGACCCGTGTCTTGCTCTGGGTCCAGGACCCGTGTCTTGCTCCGGGTCCCTCACATCCCTGTGTGTGTCTGGTCATCACCATATGATGAGCAGGAGGAGAGGAGAAAGAAGATGTCAGAAGCTAGTGCTACGGCTAACTGATGCTCCTCGGTGCCACGGTGCTAGCATATTAGTATAATGAATGAATAATTATGAATAGCTGTGCTGGGATGCAACCAACCCTTCATTATGGATTCATCAGCAGGAGATGTTGTCAGGTGTTTGCTCATCGTTCAGAATGAAAGCATGCAGCTTGTAGGAGGGGAAAGGCATTTAACACAGACTACCAAAACTATAACTGGAGATGTCCACAATTACATTTGTGTACTGCTACATTAACGACCAATAAACAAAGAAAATGTACATTGTTCAACAAGTTGGTAATACAGAAAAAATAAATACTTAATAATGGAGGCATTCAATAATAGTTTACAGCTCTACAGAAATGTGATGACAGCTGTTTGGCGTCCTGCAGACAGACGCCAGACAGCCTTTACGTTTTTCCACACGCAGAAATCTCCTGGTTTTAGACCACCTCTCATTGGTGGCTTCTTAGCAGCCTTTCAGTCTAACTTGCTGAGGGTTTGACAGGGAGGGAAATAATTTCTAGAGAAACGTAGTAATTGTTAGCTGGGAGCAGTTTGAGCGCAGAGCATATTTGTTATGCTGTGTTGTTTTTATTTCCCTCGCCGCCGCTGGCGTCATCCCTTAATTAGTCCTCACTTGGTCATACACTGCATTATGTGGCCCCCAGATATCATGTGTATTGTATATGGGGCCATATATATAAATATATATATATATGACATGACATGATTAGAAGAACCATGGAGTGAGATTAGCCCATTATTTCCTCTCTATTCAGTCATTTAGCAGACACTTTCATAGACAGTGACTTACAAATGAGGCTGTGAACAGTCAAAGCATACGATCAAACATGGAGTCGCTACAAAAGAGCGAGAGTTACATCTCCAAGTGTGCTCAACAACTACACAGAGCACAGAGCGTATGTAAAGCAATCAGAATGACAAGGTGGAATGTTCTATGAGCAGAAATCGATACATCTCAACAAAGTGGGTTCAAACTTCAACATCTGAAAACATGAGCGCTAAAACAACTAAGTTAACAAGTCAGTTCAGGAGATGATTCATGCGCACAAAGTGCATACATGAGCTCCTACTGACGAGGTATGTAATAAAGAAAACGTTAGAAAAACCAATGTCTGTGAAACTTCAATGCTTGTGATTGACGAGACCGATTTGTCCATAAGTGTGTTAACGCCTGCCCTTCAATGAGCTCCATCGCACCTGCAGCTTTTCAATGTTCCCATTGACAAGCTATTAGAAGTTATAATTCAACACTGAAGAAAGCTTGTGTAGAGGCCACGAATAGATTCTACATTGTTGTCGCCTGTACTTTCTGCAACTTTAAGCAAAACATCCGTCTTATGTTATCTTTACTTTATATAACATTGTAATGTAAATTAAACACATATAGTCCAATAATGGGTTTGATTGTCATAATAAACTTCTAATCTGGAAATCTGGATCTTGAATTGAGTAATATGTTCTCTACTGCCAGAGATTATTATCTTAGAAATCCAAAATCGTTTTCATATAATGTGCCTGATAACTAAAACGATCTACCCATTCTCCCTGCCCATTTCATCTATCAAACACTTTTTCTGCAATCATATTGTTCTAAAGAAGAGATTTCCAAGACCTGGACCAGAGGCTGATCTGTCCAAGGTGCTGACCTCTTAATGAGGTTGGGGTCAGGAAAGAGTGGGATGGTGTGGTGTAGAGGGGTAGGGACAGCAGAGAGATAAGCACATACACTAATACAGTGCCTTCATAAGGAAGGACTGGCTGTTTGCTCTTGGCAGAATCACACAAATCCTTGGCCTACGATTTGAAAGACAAAAGTTGACACTGAAATATGGGCTGGGCTTCTGAAGTCTGGTTGTGCTGGTGGAGCATCTGCCAATATACTCAATTGTTATGCAATAAAAATTAAAAGCACTTGAATCTTTCTGATATGTTATAATTGTGGACTGTTTTAGTGGGTCCTACAAATATACAGTCTACACTCATTTTAGTCCTTGCAGAAACAGGAACAATTAGAAGACTGTAAGGATTAGTTATTCTCTTCATATTTTCTTTTTTTTATTTATGAAGCATTTGAGCATTTGATTTATTGATTGATGTCGGGATGTTAAGAAAATGTCGACAAATATGAGAAAAATGCTTCTAAAAGAAATTGCCTACTCATTAATTTAATTCAGACAATTAGAAGGCTTTGCTAGGAGGTCTTTAATTGACAAGAAGGATTTTGAGACAGCATTTCTTTGGTTACTATGACCAGGCCAAGTGCAATATTATTTTCATATGCTTCATTTTTATATACTGAAATGCAATGAGATCCTTTTTCCTCTTTTTTTCCAGAGTAATAGTTGCTAAATGTATCCTCCAACCCATTTATTTCAATTAATTCAACTGGCACCATGTCATTCCCTTTGATACATGAACAATTCTGTTCATGTATTTTAAGAAAAACAGGTGAATGAATCCAGATATGAGTTTGAGACGAGGACCACAGCTTCAGAGACAGATTATCTGTGCTTTGGTTTTGCTTTTTTTCCTCATGTAAAAGAAGAAATAATTACCCTCCCATTTTAGGTCGGAAAACCTTTGATTATTTTTTCTGATTAAACCATCAATTTCTCGGTCAGTGTGTCTGTGTAATTTCCTGATGTTCAATCACGCACCGTTTGGTAATACCTGAGCGTGCATCGCAGATCTAACCATGGACGTCAATTCAGTAATCATTAGCAAACGTTCGTTTCTTAATTAGTCTCTTAAATGAGTCATCATGGGGAGAGGGTATCTATACCATGGGGTGGAGAGCATGACTGATAAAGCCGTACAATAGCACTATATACAGTGTTGCTGTAAAGGAGTTACTATACTGTGGCACTATATACAGTGTTACTATACTGTAGCACTATACACAGTGTTACTGAAGAGTAGTTACTATACAGTGCTGTATACAGTGTTACTGAAGAGGAGTTACTATACAGTGCTGTATACAGTGTTACTGAAGAGAAGTTACTATACAGTGCTGGATGCAGTGTTACTGAAGAGGAGGAAGTCAAACACGACCCACAAGCAGAACTGGATGCTTCTGGGGGATTTAGCTCTTCTTTTTTTACGGTAAAGGCAATTTTGACACCGCACTCCAGGAGCCGGATTAATTAATGGTGTCACGCAGAGAAATACCCTCAGAAAACCTGCATATTCGGGTTTAAGTGTGTAATTCTCCATGGAAACCCGATATTCGACATATTCTCACCTCACAGGTTTAAAAAAGAAAACGTAATGCAGGAAGTCAGTGTGATATGGCGACACCGTGAGCGAAAGGCAGAAAGACAGTTTGTTGAGAAATCCAGGTAATTATGGATGTTCCTAGAACCATATTTGATCAATTATGGAGTTGATGGGGTGAGCACTCTAAACTCATTCACGTGGGCACAATCTCAGGACAATTGGTTTGTATATACAGAAAACCCTGTGCTACGCACTGTTTGAACATCTCGGAAAATCTCTGCGTCCACAGATTTCCAACTTTCTCACTGAGCATTACTTTGTACAGACGCCTACGCAGAGTTCTATGCATGTGGCCCCAGGTCTATCTGAACAATGTGGGTACAATGTCTACAATATTCATGAGTGACTCCATAGGATCAGATACATCTTGACAACTTAAAACTGTTGTAGTCAGAACTTAAAGCTGTTGGCCACAGTGGAAGGCCGTGTGGGTCGGTGAGTGAGTGAGTGAGTGAGTGAGTGTGTGTGTGTGTGTGCGTATGTGTCCCATCTGTCTGCGTCAAGTCCAATCGACATCACACAGGATGTGTTTCTGTGCCAGAGTGTCATCTCTTACCCCTTACCCTCTAGGAGACTGTCTTACCTTGGCTGCTGTGGGATTAGAGGAGGACATAACATTCATCATAGCAACAGTAGAGTTACTCTAGGGATCCATACCTTGTGACCCCATAGTTAGCCTTTTATCAATCCAATGTAACACTGTATGTGTCTAACAGGGTTAGCATTTAACAGCAGAGGTGTGTCTTATTCATGCCTGCCAACCCAGTAGAGTGGGGAGGAGGCTGTGTGTTTGTAGTGTGAGTGAGTGAGTGAGTGATCTCCCCTATACAGCCAGGCAGACATTAGCTCTATAGACCTTCATTGGGGTGGGTTTTGATGCGAGGACCGTTAAAACACACGTCCCTTTCAGGACAAATCCCCACATTCTCACAGAGACAAGCGTCAGCATCCATTCACTTTGAATCATCAACAACTGTAAATCCACATAGATACTGACATCCACATCTTTTATGAACAGTGCTGGCATGTAAGGCAGGAATAACGACAGCTGTGTAAATTACTCCTTTGTATTCGACAATGTGCCAAATGCTGAGAACAGTTGTGATTTTACATGGGCGTGCCATCAGATTTTCAACAGAATAAATTAATAGATGGATCAATAGTTTCACTACTTCTTTGTAACCTGCAGGTGATGCTGGCTTCGATGGAACCTCTCCTAAAGCTATTCAAGCTTGACCCAGAAGCCCTATGCATGCATTATTAAAGTATATAAAAACGACAGTTATGCATCATTATCCGTAACTATAACTATGGGTATCATGGTAAGTGTTGCTGTAGATGAAGAAACACAGTCATGTCCCTGTATATAGTTATGAACTGTGAACTGTGTTATTTATAACAAATGTAATGCAGTCTTGATGTGCGTGTTTTAGAAGTATTGCTATTAGAAGTCATGTCACCATTACATATATGTCATGAACTGTGATCCCTAATTAAAAATAAAGGTAGGTTTCTTATTAGTACCGTTGTTATGCAGTCTTGATGTTTTGTTGCCATTAGATGAAGAATAAAGCCATGTCCCTGTTACGTATATGTATTGAGCTGTGATCCCTAATTATAAATATAGGTATCAGTTTACTTATTAGTAAAAATGTTATGCAGTCTTGATGTTATGTTGGCGTTAGATGAACAAACAAGCCTGGTCCCTGTAAGTGTTGCTGGAGTTACAGGCTGTTGATTGACAGCTCTGCACGCCCGGAGCAGTCAGGGACGCTGGAGGGGGCGGTCCTCCTCTTAGCAGCTGTCAGCTAGCCTGTTGGCCGCCCATCGGGTTACTGATGGTAAAATTACTGCCTCGCGCACAACGCTCACCTTTTCCACTCGACAGGAGAAAAAACCTGAAGGATGTATGACGAGATGCCAGTATGTAGTCTGTGTGACTTACATGAATGAATGCATTTCTTATGATTCATGTTATTATGTAGTTCTAAACTACTATTTTGAGTGTAGCTGATAATGCTTTATGCCTGTACTTTCCTTTTTAGAAAGGCATTTCTATAAATGTATAAAATGTAAGTGTATACATTTAAATGTATTATAACAGTTTACATTTAATCAATGAATACATGTAATATTTTAATGTATAAAATGTAATGTAAAGTAATGTAAATGTATAAAAAGGCCTAGCTAGAAATGCGTCAACTGTAATAACCCCTTTGAACAAATGATATTCTTAAAAGAGTGACATGTTTAATGAGTATGAGAAAAGGTACGGTACGTCAGGCAGCCAGTTTCTCACATCACTTCGACCAAATAGTAGCTGTTAACTATGTGATTGTGTACGACGTGATCTTGAACATGTCGGCAGGACACCAAAACCACTTCTGCACTTAAGTCTGACAATGACTGCAGGAGGGAGCACATAATGACATCTTTACATCAATAACATTTGCGCTGTGAGAAACTGTAGAAAGGACATTATTGAGTATGGCTGTAAGACAGTTTCCCAGAAGCATATATTTACCTGACGATAGCTGAAGTGTTTTGGCAGATACAACGTTACATTTGGTTGGCTGCAGCGGTTCATTTACATTGCCTGTCTCCCACTGATTTATAGAGAAGGGAAGCCCTGTAATATAAACGTTACACGTACATGAACTGAAGAGCCACTTGCACTTCCATCAAATGGGGGCAGGATTGTAGTTAGGTTGTTTGACTTTTCAGAGGTTCTGGGTTCAATCCCCATTTAAGCAGGCCACTTGTAGGCTAAATCCCTGAGCAATGCCTTAACCCCTACCTGCTTCCTAATTACAATATCAAGTGTACGTCACTTTTGATAAAAAGACGTCTATTAAATAGTAAATACACTGCAACTGTTTCCAGAGGACCACTCCTTTGTTCGGATGTCACATTCTAGAAAAGCTAACCTTCTAGCTACTTGATACTGGTTTCTACAGACATCAGGTTTCTTCATTAGATTCTCTGTGAGTGGGCCACTGGTGCACCTAAATGGGACTGGCCACTAATTCGTGTGACATGCTTCACCTGTGTTTACTGTGTAATTCCTCTTCTGAGAATAACAACCAAAAGACGCATTGACTAGCCTGGGAAGGGGTGTAGAGGGTTTTCCACTAGAATCCTGTCAGATCTGATCCCTTCTGGTACTTCTACGACCTGAAACACAATTTCCGATCTCCAACGTGTATGCCAGTTAACAACAAAAAAAGAACACTGCCAAGGAGAATAAATATGGTGTTTTGAAGAAGGATTTGACAAAGCAATATCGTAAACATATATACATTTATCACTATCGGTAGTCCCTCTTGCTCTCTCCCCACTGATCCCATGTTACTGAAATGGATATCGCTCCCTTCGAAGCATGCCCGGAAGTACCGCCCTCTCACCAATATCCGCACATTTCAAGTGCCACGTCCCAGGCGTTCCGTCGTGAGAACGCCTGGGCACGAGGTAAGTGTAGACTCTACTCTTCCATCCTAACTGCTGCAGCCTGCAAAGGGGAAGGGGGAGGAAGTGAGGGGGGGGGGCGGGGGCATGTCATCAACGTCTGCGTTTAAGAGCTTAAGACATGTATTTATTCATGGAGGCCTCCGGTCCATAGAGAGCCATCAGGAGTGGGTGGTCAAAAATGAGTCGAAGCTGCCGTCGTTTCGCCACATTCACTCCGCGGATCAGTGAAACAAGATTATGGAAATGGTGCCGAGATACTCTGAGTGTCTGTGTGCTAGTCACTCACCTGAGGACCTTGATGTCACCACTGCAATCTCTCCGCGTCCGACGCAATCATAAAAGGATATGTCGTATTTCAACCTCTGAAGGATCGACTCCACCACCACCACCCATCTTTCCCCACGTGCCCTCGTACACCAACACGTTTAATCATGTTTGCAGAAGAGATGTTTGCAAATGATAAAGGGATGGTGTGTTCTACAGGGTGCCTGGAGGGACATAGAAGAGATACCTGATAAGTAGAGTGGGGGGGGGGGGGGGGGGGGGGGGCACCTATCTGTGCACGTTGATGGATGTGGGTTTGGGTGCATGTGCATTTGTGCTTTTTTCTGTTTGTGCGAGAAAAAGAGCCAAAGAAAATCCTAACAACAAAGAAAATCCCTTTGAAGGAAGGGGAGTAAGCCGCAAGGCAATTGGTTTTGTTAATGGACAGCTATTAGGCCAAATTAACCCTGATGCAAAATTGATGAGTGTGTTTCTGCGGCTGGTTTTCCTATGGAAAGCAAATTATCACAATACGTTACTCTTGGCTTCCACACTGGTGACTCCAAGTCAACAGGGAAAATAAAGACTTCAGACCCAATCTATTCATGTCATTATTCATCAGACTAGATGAGCGCGCGCACACACACACACACACACACAGACACACACACACACACACACACACACACACACACACAATTAAGTGCTTTTGTTCCATCCCCTTCAAGCCCTCTTTCTCCTGCTCTACGCCTCCTTTGATCGGGTGGCTATCTGAGGATCCCAGGCTGAGCTGGAAACAAACAAGCTAGGATCAAATGACAGAACAGCGTTGTAGCCAAAGCCGCAGCTTTTTCAGCTATTGGGTTGAGTTCAGGATACCAACGTCTCATCGTCCACACGTTTGGAATTGCGCTACAAGTGCAAGAGGTCAATAAGTGTGCAAACAATCTAAAGGAGGATAGAGTACCCCCCACAAATGTGGCTCTTAGCAAACAGACTACAGAAGGTTAGAGTTTAACCAACTGAGATATGCTCCCTGATGGAGATTACACAAAAGCAAATTGAAATACTTTTAAATGGTATCCCTTTGGGTCTTTTTCATGCACGTCTTATTTTTCAACAACTTTCTTCAAGGCATTTTGTGCATTTTAGAATTGGATTTGACGTTAAGGACCCAGATGCAGAAACAAGAGCCTTTATAGCTGTATAACAATAAAGAGATGTGATTGCCATTTGCAAAAGCATTCAACCTATGAGCAATATTTTCTCTAGAGCTTGTAGAGTCATGTACCTTTTCCTTCCTGATGGCCAAGTATGTCTGATTCATTTGAATGAGTGCTTCCATTGTAGATGACAATCAGCTGCTAATATATATATATGTTTTTAATCAATAGCCTTTGAAAAAGGACATGGATGATTTCGCTGCCACATTGCAGTCAGAAGTGGATAGATTTAGATTTAGATTTTTGTTGGGAAATTAACTATATGAAAACAAATGGATGACTAGAAATGGAATTGAGCACCAAGTGAGACAAGTTATTAATAGAAGCTCTGCATTACATGCAGTACATCCATCCCTGGTGCCCTCCTTGCACCCGTATAAAGTAGCTGACAAGAAACGATGATGCAATATGATATAATAAAAGAGTACAGCCGCATCGATCGGCTTAATGCTTGTTGTTTGTTCTCTGTTAGCTGAGTAGCAGAGGAGTCTTTTCAGACAACACGAGCAGCAGTTTGCTAAGTAGGAAAACACTGGGAGGGATTGGGAATAATGGGGTGGCAACAAATTAATTTGCTCGGAACAGGTCTACTTGCTCTATGAAAGGTTTCTCATCCGTCTGGACTAAACAAATAAATGATGAACACACCAGGTCATTTCACTGGTATTGATAACGCATTGGGACCATTGTAGTTGGCGACCAGGTAAACCTCATCTTGCGGACGATACGTAATTTGGATCAGGGTTTCACGATTATTATGCCTTCATCATTTCACAACTGCACGGATATTAAATCACGTTAGAATTCTTTAGCTTTTATTGTATTTTCTCCCCACAACATTTATTTTGTGGCTTTTGTTATTAACATGTGCTGCCTTTCAAAACAGAAATAATACAGTAACAGTAACTGTTTTTCATGAGAACACAAGTACTGGGTCATTTCTAACACCCGATACGACAATGGAAAGTAGTAAAAGAAAATCTGAATTTGATCATCCATTTCCATTATGTTGAAGTCGTTGATGTACGTTGGTGACATCATGTGACATAGCTCAAAGGGGCGACATAGACTACATTTGTTCAGTGATTCAATGCTCTGATTGGGAACTTGTTTTAAATGTGTTCTAGAATACGTGTATAATTAATTGCACTAAATCGAAATCGACAACCCTAATAATTATATGCAATTCGGTTTTACGAAGATGAAAGCTGAGCATTGGCTGAGGCAGTGGTTCAGTGTCTCCTACCAAACCTTTGGGGGCACTTGCACCAGGTGCCTCCCAGGTAGGACTGGGCAGGCCCAAGATGCCCAGGTCTTTCTCTGTGTCCTCTCAGATTGCATCACACATAACTCACCAGGGGGCAAAAGGGGACAAGGTTAATTTTAATTTGTGCAAATCAGTTTGAGGCCCTTTGGTATGCAGGGACCATCAGCCTGTTGTCTTTGGGGAGATCGATTTCCCATAGCCAGCTGATTCCGTATGTAAAGTGGGGGCCCGGTCAGCTAACCCCCATGTCCTGCATAAATGTGGTCCTTATAATGGGATGTGGGTTAGCCCTAAACGAAGGTTAATCACAGACAATGATTAACACGACTTCTCCCATTTAGAGGGCATCCCTAAGCTCTGTTGCTTCTGATCTTAGCAGACCATTTTGTCAGGCAATTGTAGTGCATGTGTGTGTGTGTTTTGATTTAGATACATTTGAAGCCATAATATGTACATTAGGTTTTTGTATTCAGATTACATTAACATTTCACATTTTATGAAATTAGATTATTTTCCACTCCGCTTTATGCTAATCAACTGCATTACATAATGAAATCCCAAAACAGCGTGAATTTCATATTTGTATCTTGACCCAATTTATTTTCAATCATATTGTTTTAATTAACGGAGCACAACACAAGGAGTGTGAATGTAGCGGGCAGTATATTGGCTCGTTTGTATAGGACTCGTATAGGACTCGTATAGGACATAAGTCTATTTTGGACATGATAATTAAAAACACATTTGGCGTGTGTCCCAACTCGGCGGTGTGTTTTGGGCTAAATAAAACATTGTGAACTCTGCATGACGTTCAGACAATAACTCACATTGAAGGCTTAAGATATGCAAATTATTAATTGAAGTTGATCATACCACTTGAACTTTATTTTATTATTTGAATGACTAATTATGTGAGAATGTTTTGGTACAAAAAACATGAGGTAGACTAAAGGACAGAAGACAGGATTGATTGACAAATGGATTCATTATGGATGAAACCGTGTGTTTCAAGAAATCGTGTGTTTAGGGTTTTCCCCCCAAAATGTCTGACTTTATGCAGCTGTTAAATGCTGAACAAAGGGTGTTTTTGAAAGAACTGTAAGTGATAAAACAATAAGCAAACAAATGAAACCATTGTGGTTTACTGTGGTTTGAGGCTTTATAATCTACATCTGTGCTATTCATTTTCTGTCTTGTTAAATTGAGTATCTGGTTGTTTACACTCCACTTCACCTGCTTTGTTAACCATACACAGCTATTTGACTTGGCAGGATGTGGAGAAGGCCTTCACACTGAACAAATGTTATATACAACTTTGGAAAAACCCATCTATTGGAGAGGAGCTTAGGAAAGGATACTTACCATTAGGCCACTTGATTCACACTTGCATTTGGATCATTAACGTAATTGTTAATTTGCCTAGATTAAGGGTACATCCCCTTTTCGCTAATAAACCCAAACTGCACAGGGCACTAGAGATGCACTTTAACTCCCAATGTCTGAACAGGGAAGTGCACATGACGGTCCAGCTTACGTTAGAGACTCCCCTCACAATACGTCACGTAAGATACCCCGGCACATTCAGTAGGCCTACAATTGAATATACTAATGGACATATTTTGGACCTTTTTTGGGGCTTTAGTTTAGTTTTAAGTGTAGTACATAGCGTAAAAGTAATAGACATTAATTAAGGAAATTCCTTTTCACAACATAGGGGTGCATGTTTAAACACAGTGTACATACACAAGACGTAACCAAGCCAGTGAATACATACAGACACATTAAAATAAGAGTTACGGCTGGTCCAGTAGAGAGTGATTATGGATTGGATAGGAGATGGGGGCAGTGACTTGTCCCTTTCGGGTCAGAATGGAGGTGATTGATTGGGAATGGTGATTGGAAATGGTGAGTCCAATTAGTGAGTTTCAGCGTTTTACGCTGTTAAAGCAGATGGCTTCATATAGAAGAACTGGCTCGAGAAGGAGGAGCAGAAGGTGTGGTGGGGCAGACAGGTGTTTCAGTTTACAAATGGCAGAATCTGTTGGCAGCGCTTGTGTCCATGGTGTGATGTGGAGGGAGGGGCTCAGAACACGATGACGGCTGAGTGAGTTGTCAACCCTCACTGCCTGTGGTCTATTGGACAGGAAGTTATGGAGCCAGTGGATAAGTGGGGATGGGACCTGAAGGTTCTGTAACTGACAGCCTGACCGCGTGTGTAGGCTTCAAAACACACAAAATGCTATCTAGTGCGTTAGCTTACAACGACCAATGTCAGAATCAGCTGAGCCATCAGCTGTTTGACAAATGGTCAGCACTGACCTGGGCGTTACTGACGGCAGGTTTCCAGCTACATTTCAATGGTTGCATACGTTAATGAATATTACAAATGATGAATCGGCAAGCCATCAGTGAGCCAGTTAGAGTTCCCTACTTAGACTACACTGTGTTTAGAATGGCAATCTCAACGATTTTCCAGGAAATAAATGTATGTTAAATCAGTATCTATTGCTGACAGAGGTAACACTGGTTATTGAGCATTTGGCCCACCGATGAAAGCCCTTGCATTTGCAGTGTTATGAATGTTAAAAACTGGGTGTCGGTGGCAACACTGTTTGTATCTCTGGGAAAAATTACTGCTTTTCACTAAAGGTATCAGAGAGTCTTAGAGATTACCACATTGAGTAATCAGTCATGAATCGTGAGCCATCCATAACCTTGCCACATGGTTACAGAGGGTGTTCCGTATGATGAAATCTAAATAAACTTAGATGTTGCACATTATTAATGGGTTTGTAGCATAGGTAGTTAGGTTGGTGGGGAATAGAAATGGAGGTAAAAGGTCATAGTTAAAGTGTTTCTACATCTGGAGTTGCTAGGCAACATTTTGTACATGTAACATGTTAGACATTCAGATTAACCAAATTAAATAGAGATTGGTGGAGGAAGTACAGGCACCTTTACGATTTCCTGTGCAGATTATGGAAGTCAAATGTCTCTAAAATGTCTGTAATTAAGTACCAATTCAACTGAAAGGCTTTGAAAGGATATGAAAGGGACCACTTTCTCATTTATACAATTGCTTAGCCACTGGGGCGCCAAAACCATGTCATGGTAAATATGGAGGTATTCCCATAACCACTTTTGATAGTAGATGCATGTTATCCCATGTCACCTTTTGGAGCCTGAAGTGTGTTTATTTTTTCGGATCCCAATTAGTAACATGTATGGGATCGTCACAACACTTTGAATTACTTGTGTACTTACCATCCTTAAGTTATTTGAAGATATATGCCATTAAGTTATTATTTGTTATAGGCCTCAATTCTTTAAATATTAGTCAATTCTGAATTAATTGTTGCTTTCTTATTCTTTTTACTTTTATATTCTTCCCTGCGACTCATTATGGATTTTGATTTGCACCGTCCAAAACCAAACGTTCCATCAGTTAATTGATAAAGAGGGTCTGTCCCCCCTCTCATTCAGACAGATTTCCAGTTCACCTGGCCACGGTCAGGCAAATTAGTATTAATTGATTAAGACTCAAGATTTATTATTAATGATTAAGGGATCGACTCACCTCCGGCATCCTCCAGCCATCATCGGTTAAGGGCTTTTCCTCAGCGAGAAGAACCGTTTCAATCAGCACAGATTAGTTTGTTCAAAGGGAACGATAAACATATTGGTCCATCAAACAAGCTCAGACATATACAAGTCTATCAAAAAGATAGACAAATTGCCTACAACCCTCACAACAGTATATAAGATCAGCAACTGTGCTTTTGTGAAGAGACAACTAGAGGTGTTCTCTCTACAGCTCCAATTTAAAACTGACTGAACACCTGCAGCCAGACCCAATATCTAGCACCTGGCCAGGGTAGCCCATTCCCCTGATGATTGACTGGCCTGAAACTAATGAATCCCAGAGGACTTTAAAGTCCCTGGTCACCCAAATCTGTTCTTTGCTTAATTATTTTGCTTTGCTTTTGGATGCTGGTTGGCATTCAGTGTGCTTAGTCCAAGTGATGACCAACGTTTTCCAGTCAATCTGTAGATACAGACATCTAAAAAAAAAAGGCCTATATCTGTAACTTGATGTTATTAAGGCAGGATGTTTACAATTGCCGCTAAGCACAATCCTGACAATGAAAATACGATCAACAAGGGACAATATAGGCTGGGAATCAGATGAATCTGCAAGCTTATGTTTGATTTGCTCTGGCAGATGGTCAGTCACCCCTTTTATTCAGACAGATGGAATGCTCTCATTCAACAAATCAATATTTAGTATTAACACGTGTATATATCCCTCAGTAATAGATCTGTTTAATTACTGTTTCAAATTATATGTTTGTGGAATACAGTGAGATTGAGCTAACAAGTGTTGCTTTGGGAATTAAAATGGGTGTGTGCTCGGGTTTTGAGCAATCCTGGATCTGGAGTTGAGATCAGCTGATTTCATAAATCCATAAGCAATGCGTAACATACAGAATACAAATGAGAATGTACAAGTTAACCCAGTATATTTTTTAAATATCAATATATTTGATGCTTTAAGTTTACAGGGCTTAGAAAAAGTAAACACTTTAGCTAAGATTTCCCACAAAATGTACATGTAACAGGATTCATTTAGTTGGAGTAATTGCCTTGTGTTTACTTAGTGGAAGTAGCATTGGTGGAATTTTCCAGGCAGGATCAATTCAAAATTAGAAGGGGATTACTGTGTGTGTAAGTGTGCATTAGATTAGACTAAGAAGACTGCCAACACACAGAGAGTCAGGCACGTTTTCCCTAATTGTTCATCATTGTTGGCTTCTTGCCATTCACTAATGAGAACACATTTTGCAGAATGAAACTCATAACATTATACAGTATATTACAGTCAAATATACTGCTGCATTAAATACAGGAAGCATAAATGACATAAATGAAATATTGCACCAGCAGTTACAGCTTGATGGAGATGGATACACAGATAACACCTTTGATAATACACCTGCCAACAAAAATCAATGCGTGATTCTAAGTATAATGTTTTTATTTCCTATGATACTCCTACAGCACAGAACAAAAAAAAAAGATTATAACCTGGTTTAGCAGTATTAATTGAAAGGAAAAAAATGTCACATACACACACATCCGAGCACACACAAAGGAATGAGTATGAGACACACACACACACACACCAGGAACCCATCTGTCCAGGTTCACATCTAGAACCAGTAAAGGCTGGACCAAGCCATCCCTTATGTTCCCTCTAATCACACACACACACACACACACACACACAAACACACAGGGATGACTGAGATACATACACACACACACACACACACACACACAAACACACAGGGATGACTGAGATACATATACACACACACACACCCGTGCACACCACACACAAAGGGATGAGTGGGAGACAGACAGACAGACAGACAGACAGACAGACAGACAGACAGACACACAGACAGACACACAGACAGACAGACAGACAGACAGACAGACAGACAGACACACACACAGACACACAGACACACACACACACACACACACACACACACACACACACACACACACACACACACACACACAGAGTGCTTGCTTGTACATTTTATTGATTTTCTGCCCCAAACTAGCGATGATGTTGTCTAATGAATGTTCTTCTGCGGTGTACGTCATATTTATAAAACACAGTATCGCCACCTACTGGCCTGAAGCCTACGGACCTCTGTGAGCGTTTTCAATCGTTTCTGTATGGGACGTGAGGACGGAGAGTGTCTAAAACGATTCGTTTCTGCGAGGGACCTGCAGACGGAGAGAGCTCTCAAACTAGGATGCTGTGAGTTGACCTATGAGTGGTTGGAGGGTTTCATAAGGAGGATGAGTCCAAGGCTACAATTAAATAATCAAGCATATATATTCTAACTCACAGGTCGAGCAATCACTGATAACAGCATACCCTCAGCCTGCTCACAACGTACTGAACCAAATGGTAGATGACCAGCATCATACAGGCTTGAACAGGAAATTATCTGTTAACCATTCGACGGGTAAATCAACTAAACAAACCAAACACATTTGCATGATAATAATCGTATTATACATTTATATAAATTAGTAGACTAACTATTTACATTGCAAAGATAATTAATTCATAACACAGAATATAATATTATAAACCCCTTAATTCCCATGCACCCCTCCTGTATCTCCCAATATTTCCATCCCGAAACATAAAAAGACTTCCTGACTCTGCAACACACGCTCAAACAATAAACCAATAACATATGAATTATTCAATCTCATGTCCTTAATGTGGAAATAAGAATTATGTGTTGTGAAACCACGTGTGGATGAATATAACTCATAAGATGCACACTTATGATGAATCACGTCATTGGTAACGGAGCGCACCTTCGTTACATGTGGACATGGTGGTGTTGTTTTTTAAACAGAGGGAATGTGTTTTCAAAGGTTTCTGTGTCGGTCTTTGCACTCCGTGCACAGCCTGCCCACCATTAGGAGGAGATATGCTTATGAGCTCCGTCCCTGGGGACACCGATGTAGAGGCAGGATGCAAAGTCCTTGCAATTTAAAAACTCCTGCTACTAACTGGGCTCAGCAGGTGGGAAGGACAGGAGGGAAAATAATCTGTAGTTCATCGACTTCATCAAGCTGAGTGTGTCAATTCAATTTTTATTTTACCGTTTTTAGCTTCCGTGAGCAAATGTATGGCCAAAGGTATGGTAAGTGTGAACCACGCTTGTTATTTAGTTTTATTAGATTTCGGGTTTTTTCACTGCAGTCACTGCTGCAAGGAGAAGTATATGCTGCTGAAATGCTGCAATGAGGATTCAGCGTTTAAATGGAATAGCAGTTAAAATGAATATCGTTTAAAAGGAATATGGTGGGAGAGGCCACACTATTAAGCCTAACGGCATCAGACGAAGCGTTTAACTAACTCCTATTCCCTCACCATCAACCTCATCATCATCCTCAACAAAACGGCAGCAGGTGGTGAACTTTGCATTAGCGGTTCTACCCCACCATACGTTAGCGGTCCTATAACCATACATTAGCGGTTCTACATTACAATACATTAGCAGTCCTATAACCATACGTTAGCGGTCCTATAACCATACATTAGCGGTTCTACATTACAATACATTAGCAGTCCTATAACCATATGTTAGCGTTCCTATGCCACCATACGTTAGCGGTCCTATAACCATACATTAGCGGTTCTACATTACAATACATTAGCAGTCCTATAACCATATGTTAGCGTTCCTATGCCACCATACGTAAGCAGTCCTATAACCATCCGTTAACGGTCCTACCTCGTTATCTTTTAGCAGTCCTATAACCATCAATTAATACAGTATTTTATTAACCTGAGTATACTGCAGGTGGTACCTGGGATTTTATTCTTGCATTAGGCAAATGTACAATAATAGAACAAATAATATAGATAATAAAAATAAATATATTATCAATATTGTTCCGTAATTATAGTATTATGGATTGTTATTTCAAAAATATTTCGCTTTGTTACATTCCATCATATATTTTACATTATGTTTTTTAATGAGGTTTTTTGTTCAACTAAATAAATACACTGGGAGCATAAGCACTTTTTCTTTCCACTGTTTCCCACTGGCCATGGCCTTCTTGCAGTTATAATTGTATATAATGGGGAAGCAGGCAATCTTTGCTCAGGCACTACGTGTGTATCCATCTATTGTTTACTGTTTGCATATGCAGGTGGTCCACAAAAGGTATTGATGGCAGAAGGTCAAAGGTTGGGAACCACAGCATTAGCAAACCTATTCCACCATGCGTTAACGGTCCTAACCACCATCCATTTGTGGTCCTATTGCCATACATTGGCGGTTCTACCTTATCATACAGTAGCAGTCCTATAACCATATGTTAGCGTTCCTACGCCGCCATACGTTAGCGGTCCTTTAACCATACGTTAGCAGTCCACCATAGGTAACTACAAACCTAATGTTAGTTACCACACAACTAATGTTAGTGACTACATAACTAAGGTTTGTTACAACATAACTAATGTTAGTTACGACATTACTAATGTTAGTTACTACACAACTAATGTTTGTTACTACATAGCTAATGTTAGATACTATAACACGGCTACACATACACCCCACCATGTTCCCTCACTTTACAGCCGGTAATCACATGTGACAAGGTTATGTTGACAGCAAAGCGTGTTGTTCGGGATTTCACTCAACAATAACCACCACCCCCCCCCACACCCTATCGGTGTCACACTTCACACCCCACAAACCCCTTCCCTCTCACTCTCTCTACTCTATCACCGTGTCCCTAGATATGCGCGAGACGGTTTCCAGTTAAAACTCATTAAGCAGCGGGTCACGCAAAGGTCCGCCCCTCCCTCCCTTCCTCCCTCCCTCCCTCCCTCCCTCTGCACATCAGCATTCTGTCTTTCTCCCTCTGCGTCAGGGATGCTTCGGATAGACAAAGTGAGGACAGTGAGAGATGGAGGGAGAAAGAGATGGAGAAAGAAAGAGTGAGAGATGGAGAGAGAGATTGACGAAGGGAGAGAGAAAGATGGAGGGAGAGAGATGTAGAGAGATAAAGGGAAAGAGAGATTAATTGAATTTGATTTAATTGAGAGAGATGGAGAAATGGAGAGAGATTGAGGTAGAGAGAGAGGGATGGAGGGAGAGAAAGATGGAGATAGAGAGGGAGAGAGAGATGGAGGGAGATAGAGAGAGGTGGAGGAAGAGAGATGGAGAGCGAGACAGATAGAGTTTGAAGGTACCTTGGGGAATTGGGATGAGTAACATGAGGTTTGAAGTGTGTGTGTGGGGGGGGGGGGGGTATCGAGGTGAGTTCTATACAGCCGAGGAAGAGCATTCTGCAGGTTATAGTGATGGGGTGAGGGGGTGGTGAAGGCTGAGGTAACTAGAGTAAGGGTTAGATAAAACGGAGGGGGTTGGGTAGAAGTGGCAAACAAACAAGAGAAGGAAAGTGTGGGCAGGACACACACACACACTTGTGCATGCGAGAGACGGAGGCTGCGTTGCTTATTTCTCCCCGGCTGGTGCGGTCAGAGTGTGTGAAGATAACCCCTCCTCATCCATTAATACATGATGCATCGCCAACCTGTAATTCATCAAGACGCCCAGTGTTATCTTATTGCAGACAGATGCAGGATCTAGATACTCTAGGGAACATCCCCGAATGTCAACCCCCCAGCCCCGCTTTATCCCTCTTGGTCACTTTGCACCCCCCCCCTCCCCTTTATAATACGGAAGTGCAATAACCCTCAGACCTTTGTTTGTTTGTTTAGCATCCATCTCTTAGAACCCGAGGTATAGTTCAGCACAGTCATGGGACCAGGCAAACGTATAGTTCAGAACAGTCATGTGACCAGACCAACGTATATTTCGGCACAGTCATGTGACCAGACAAACTTGGTTCAGTACTGTCATGGGACCCGACAAACGTAAAGTTCAGCAAGCAAGAAGAAATATATCTCTGCCTGAGTGCTTAACAGGTATCTTATGGTGACATGAAAGACACATAGCCTACAATATCACAAAACATAAAACATGCACACACACACCACATACCACATTAACACAGACAAACACACACACCAATTCATATCCGTTTGGCCCCAATAGTTTGAATAGGTGATGGAGGGGTGTTGTGTGTGTGTCGGGCAGGATGAAAGTGTGTGATGGGATGATGTTGATAATGATGAGTGTGTGTGTGTATGTGTGTGTGTCAAAGGCAGGCCGGTCGATGGCTTACCCCTCAGATTACCCATCAGACTTGTCTGTGTCCGGCCTTGAAAACCCCCTCCTCCTCTCCTTCCTCCTCATCTCCTCCTCCGTCTCCCATCTTTTCCTCTCTCTCCTCCTCCCCTAGAGTGCTCTAAGAGATGCCCATCAGTCAGTGTTTGACATCTGAGACGTACTACCCGCCACCCCCCCTCCCGCCCCCTCCCCCTCCTCAGCCATTACGATGAAACTGCTGAGGAAAGAGAAAGAGACAAAGCTGGCGGAGGAGTCACTTCCCAACCTGAGAAACACAACCGTAGGAGATCTTGGAGCCATAGGATATCTTGGAGACCTAGCAGTAGGAGATCTTAGTGTCCCAGCAGTTCAGTCTATTTTTTTTGTCCCGCAAGGGAAACTCACTTTTCAGCACGGAATAAGACATTACAAATAGATACATCAAATAATATAAGGATAAACGACAAATAGATTAAAAACTGATGACGGTGTTAGGAGCATTAGTGTGACACAGAGAAAGTGCCAAGTGTGTAAGATAAAGTACAATTCCTGTGTACATTGTGCAAATGTGTTGCACATGGTATGGAGCATTTATATCAATTGCACGGTGTTCTTCGTAATCTATACCTTCGGCCTGAGGGGAGGAGAACTAGCGTTTAATTTAGAGTGAGAATCACCTAATACTGACTGTATCTGACTCATGATTTGCTGGTTACAATTTTCTTAAAGAGCTGGCTACTGCCCACCAGTGATTTTACCAGCAACCTTCACAACATTGCCCAACATTGCAATTGTCCAAGTAGGAGATCTTGAAGCCCCATCGTTGTGAATGGGAAAAACTGTATATTCTATACTGAAGATGGTCAGCACTGTAAACACTTGAGCTTCACGTCTTATCAATCAAGTCAAAGGGCATGCATGGATTGTTTGTGTTGTTTTCTTTTTTTTGGGGGAGGGGGGGGGGGGGGATTCAGGATCCAGATAGGCGAGTTAGCCTCGTTGTAAACAAGCCATTTCAATTAACCCTTTTCTTCTCTTCCACCCTATTGTTTAGACCTGAGAGATCGAGGGAAAGAGCGCGAGAGAGAAAAAGAGAGCATGATGAAAAAAGAGGTGTGGAAGAGAATGGAAAATACACAAGTCATGTATGGCCAAGGAATATACTTCTCTCAAAACAAAACATATCCACATTCAATTATTGAGCAAATTGGCAGCAGGACATTGCATCCAGCAGAACAGAGCATTCATCTAGGATCCATAAAGAAACCTCAGAATCACCATAGAGGAACCTCAACATCAGAGCATGACATCATCCTTGGTTGCCCCCAATTATAATCATTTCCCACAATCCCCTCTCAATTAAGTGAATTAATTTCATAGATGCTGTCTTCAAATTGGGCTACATCTTTCAGCTCGATGGTCAACTACTAGAGTTCTCTAGACATCTTTCAGCTTTATGGTCAACTACTAGAGTTCTCTAGACATCTTTTAGCTATATGGATGACTGCAATAGTTATCTAATATCAATATATATATATGTATATATATGTATAAATATATGTATCAAATACACATACAGGATGTACAGTGTATGAAAGTGGCAATTGTCTAAATACATTAATCATATCAGTATTTACAATAAAAAAGAGGCAACAATATTCAAGGTAAAAATAAGCAACACTATTTGTCACAAACTGTTTACTGACAAAACGTGCAGACAATAACAACATGATGAATAAAACTACACATAAATAACAACACGTAAAACATGACTAACTCATAACACACGAATAACAATACAATACATGAATAACCACGTAACACATGACTAACAACACAACACAAGAATAACACATAACAAATGCATAGAAACACATAACACATGCAGACAATAACAACACATAACACATGCAGACAATTGACACATCATTTACGAAACCAATCTGGATTGGTGCCTTCGGTGCGCTATGCCTTTGCTTTGTTGATGTCCTTTCTTTTTGTTGACTTGTCTTGGTATTGGAAATGTGATGGGCACAGCACTGTCACATCTTATGAATTAAACTTTTCAAATACAACCAAATTATATGCATTAAAAAAAAAACACAAACCACTACTGAGAACAAATGGTTTTGTGTTTGACAATAGATGAGGTGCCGAAGACCCACAGGAACGTGTGATGGACAACACAATCTCTCTCTCTCTCTCTCTCTCTCTCTCTCTCTCTACAATTAAAAACCGAGGCCAACTTTAAACTCACTGGCACCTCTCTTACACATGCACGTTTCTCGCTGGTGCATGTCCCTTGCACATGAAAGTCTTGCCTGCCTGGAAAAGCACCTTACATCGCAGGATCTCTCATCCTCCTACCGGGGCACTTAAAAAAAATAGATCCAATTATGATAATGAAGTGATGGATATATTTAAATCTCCATCACTTCATTATATTTATATATCTAGAGTGTCTTGATTGAAGCTCACGGCTAATTTGCATAATGCAACTTGAGGACCAAGGGCTAATCAGTAGCATGGTCACGTGACCCAAGCTGGAAACTCTTCACTGCTTAACACTTCACCTGTTCGTGTACTTTATCATCTGGTTTATGTGTGTGTGTGTGTGTGTGTGTGTGTGTGTGTGTGTGTGTGTGTGTGTGTGTGTGTGTGTGTGTGTGTGTGTGTGTGTGTGTGTGTGTGTGTGTGTGTGTGTGTGTGAAGTTGTTTCGTAGAAGACACCAAGATCCTCTATACGAACAAAAAGTATTCGCACCAAGTGTTAGTGTGGTGAATAGTGTTAGTTTTATAAAGTAAACAGTATGTGGTGTATACAACACTGTGTTGTTTGACCGTTCTGACTATGCTAAATTAGACCATATTTTAGATCAACCATCAGGGATGTTTCACAACGACATTTCACTTTGAACCAGAGCATTTGGAAGTTCCACTGCACTGTGATAAACTACGGCCAGTGTGTCTTAGATCTCCTTGCAGTGGGCCGCAGAGTCGGCTTGATTAAATTCACTTTAATTCAGCATTATTTCGGCAATGCTATGATAATGCCTACAAGGCATTTTTGCAAATGGAACACACATTTGCACAGGAGAGAGGAGAATAAGTCATCATAATAGGCTAGTGTCAGTCTCTTAAGTCATTTCGTAAAATGATTGCATTTTCTTTTGTAAAAATCAATTACCCACAACTAGCAAGTATGTCAAGAAAGCTTTTTTTTCACACACGTTTACATGAATGGGAGTGAACATAACTCCATAGGGTAGAATAAAATTAATATTTATTTAATCTATAGTCATGTCAGTATCAGAATAATGATATAGCAAATAGGAGCCCTGTTTTGCTATTTCGTCATTTGATTCTGGTCAATCATCATCCTCGATTACCCCAGACCCTTATCCCTAATACAGAGATTCAGAGTCCAGTAGTGACGCTGTCTTGAGTGCCTCCAGCCTTGCTTTATTTCAAGAGCAACCAGCTAAAAAGAAGATTGAGACACCACTTCATCTAAACTTCCAACATCTCCGTTTTATTGCCCCAGGGGGAACAGGTTTGTGATAAACTAATCAAAAGAATAAAAAAAAAGATACAAAAACATAATAAAATAGATATAAATAGAAGAAAAAACAGAGAATGAAACACAAACATCATCTTAGTTTTTTTCCCATCATGTAAACATCTGTTATGTTGTGTTGTTTACATGACACCTAAACTCACCTCCAGAGATCGATTGAGATCAGTAAGACACGGACCGAAGCTCTTTTTGGGATGGGCAAGTGGAGGGGAGGGGGGGGGGGGGGGGGGGGGGGGGGGGCGGGGGAGGGGATCAAACGCTCCTGGAAGCGTGACTCGGTTAATAAGATGGAGGCAGCAAGAGATGAAAAGAAGGCAGATTTTCAGTCGGAGAAACAACTGTTCATTAGAAGCGCTAACTGTCCGTGACAAAATAAATGTCTCCATGCAGACGGGGGACGCCTCAATTACTGAGACCGCCCACACCTCGTGGGATGGCCGCCGGCTAGAACAGGAGATAATATATAAGCAGGATGTAATAAGAGAAAAGGTTCTTTCCTGGACCTGGTGGTTCCTTCCTCTGTTCGCCGGGTGATTAAAGTGTGGAAGCTTACATGCACAGCACAGAATCACACGACATCACACACAACCTCCACAGGAAAAAAACAAAATAACCCATGAGACTGGATGCTTTAGGTGCTATAGGTATTTCAGCCAGACCCACATAGTGCACACTGCAGATACCAGCTATGACTTATAATGAACACAGCTGAGAGAGAGAGAGAGAGAGAGAGAGAGAGAGAGAGAGAGAGAGAGAGAGAGAGAGAGAGAGAGAGAGAGAGAGAGAGAGAGAGAGAAAACAGACAGAAACAGAGAGCGAGAGAAAGAGAAAGAGAGAGAGAGCGTGAGCGAGAGAGAGACAGAGAGAAAAAGAAGACATTGAAAGAGAGAAATGTGGAGCGACAGAGAGCGACCGAGAGACGAGTGCCTGAATGTTAATATTCTTCTCTGGTCAGCGTTCAGATTGCATCAGGTATTTAAAGGTTACTCAGTCATAGACCAGATAACTGTTCAACATCTGCCGAATGAATACAAAGTCATAGTCTGCAGAGAATTTTTTTTTAAATATATATATATTTATTCTACATATTGCCCTGCCTCATTAAAAGGTTCAAAACGGCAGAACACACTTACAGGTATTCATAATAAATTCCTCTTGTTCAATTCTTAATCTTTTCCAGTTTAAATAAAAGTCAAAAAAAGTAAAACTCTTGTTTTTCAAGTTGTCAGTTTGATTGGATGAACACCCGAACCCTAACCGACTTGTAAATGAATCTCTTCATTCAGTGGGACGTTAAAAGCTCCTTATTGAACGTTTTACTCTTTTACTTGCTTCTGTCAATCACTGAGTAGCAAACATACTGGTTTACTCTGTTACTGGCTGTTATCAAGCACTGAGTAACATCATACTGGTTTACTCTGTTACCTGGCTGCTATCAAGAAACAGTATACAGAGAATCTCTCTCTCTCTCTCTCTCTCTCTCTCTCTCTCTCTCTCTCTCTCTCTCTCTCTCTCTCTCTCTCTCTCTCTCTCTCTCTCTCTCTCTCTCTCTCTCTCTCTCTCTCTCTCTCTCTCTCTCTCTCTCTCTCTCTCTCTCTCTCTCTCTCTCTCTCTCTCTCTCTCTCTCTCTCTCTCTCTCTCTCTCTCTCTCTCTCTCTCTCTCTCTCTCTCTCTCTCTCTCTCTCTCTCTCTCTCTCAACCATTTTATAAATACTGCTGTATACAATTATTGCGTTTTCCTTTCTTACCTCATTTGTGTTCTATATAATTCCGGATTCATGAATGGGGGGAACACAACAGGAGGCGGTCAGGAGTGACTGAACAGTAAGGCCTTTTTTCTGATTACTGAATGGGCTTTTGCCATAACCTGTATCGTACCAAATCGAAAACTGTGCATTTGGTATCGCATCCCCCATTATTACATACACAATTATGTTTTGTAATATTATGACTCACAATTATTAAACTTTTTGAAAATGGGTTTTACTCACATGCTTGATAAACCAAGAGCAATAATCATGTTATGTTTCTATTCTTTAATAAAAATTTAGTGTGACACTGGTGAGGGCGGAGAGGACATGTCCCCACGACACCCCCCTAAATTACGCCAATGCCTTTCATACATTTCATCACATATATACGAAAATAAAATATATAAATAAAAAAGCGATATAAAAATCCTTAAGCAAACCCACCGAAATTCATTTTGAGTTTGGCTAGTCTTCTCTCGCTCGTACGCCAAACTGCTCCGCTGCACATAGGACGGCACAGTTCGGAAGCAGATGGCTGAGATAAAGAATGGAATAAAAACAAAAATCCGCCAAGAACTCAACCATTACATCACTGTATCAGACACGGACGACCTTGATCGCCTCTCCCACCAGGATCACAGCCAGTAAAAAATAAAAGGACATGGTATGCCCTAGTCAGAGTCTGACCCCACCGTTCCAATAAAACTCATTTAATGCACAGACTGTGAACACAGCTGTCACTTCTCAGCACACAGGGCCCAAATGAATTGCAGCTCCAGCCGCTCTGGAAAGATTCTGGACAGAATTTTGCTACTACATTTGCTGATTTCACATGGATTGTAATGCTAGTGGTGGTGTATTATGGGTGGAATCAATGGCTGAGTTATATTCATAGTGAGGAGCCATTTTCATTTGAGCACTGCTTGGTCAGCCTCATTTGATCACGTTCTCGTACTCAAGTCGAGTTGACCAATCTGGTCGCTCGGTCGGAACTACCTCTGGTATAATATAGTATATATTATGTGAAATTCGCGGATGTGAAATACACGGACGGACGAATAGCAAATAATCTCCGTGGGAAAATTACTTTTATTTCTGTCAGGAATCACTCGTGTCATAGATTTAACCATCTTATTGCATGAAATGGTATTACAATTTAGTTTCACGGTAGGGTTCCACTCTTTTCTGGTGCTCCCTGCTGTAGGATGACATGCAGATGTCAGAATACCAACATTTGACAACAGGGATCACTTTACAATCTACATCAGGTATCTCAACCCATTGTATAGGTCACTTACAATACAGAGCAGAACCAAAACAGGTGGAGGCTGGGGGGCAAAATTCTGCTCAGCACACTTAACTTTGCAGAGTTAGTGTTTGAGATGGAAGGTCTTAAATTGACCACCTATCAGGGTACGTGCATTTAGTTGGACCGCGTTAGCCGTCAGCTGATAGGGTGCGCATGACTAGAGCGTCCCGCCACAACTAGCTACACCCTTTCAACGAATATCTTAGTAACAACAAGACGGCGCTAGCAACGTGCTTTTGTGTTTATATATTCTATATCTTCAGTGATGTGCCTAATCGCATCACTCTCGTTCCTCTAACGACGGTACAGCACACCCTCCCATTACTTGTTCCCGATTGGGCAATAATGGTCTGAGGGTGTGCATTCTTTCTCAATAACGGGACACCTCTGCCTTTAACAGTTCCTAATCCTACAAATCCAACATTAACAACAACATACTAATATAACTTTCCAGCAATGTTTCCTTGACAATACAAAAACTAAAAATTGAAACGTTTATTGCAACGGATTAGGTTGGAAAACCAATGAAGCTATTGATGAAAGTAACTAGTGGATCAATCTAGTAATCTAGTCATTGTTGGTAACTATGTTACAAGCTGAATAAACCACTCCATCTCAGGTTATTCGTAGCATATTGAAAAAGTATAAATGAATGAAATAATAAAAGGGCTTTGGTAGATGACTGTGAGCTCTAACACATTAGAGCTCACTGCTCTGTTAAAGAACTGTGAGCTCTAACGCATTCGAGCTAAAATGCTCTGTTATAAAGCAGTGAGCTCTAACACATTAGAGCTCACAAATGTGTAAACGTGTATTTGTATGTCACTAACTTTGAAGGAAAACAATGAGATGTGACCAGAGCACATTGCAGCATGTTTTAGACTCATCCTACATACAACAACAAATCTGTAAGTATTGTTTCTTCCATATTGTGCATACATGAACAATACATGAGCAGCACTGTTTCCATATATACAAGTATTGACAACCACATTGGATAACTGTCATCTTGAATTACCTGAATCGGAATATACTTTTAATGGTGTCAACATTAGCAGGCCTTTCATGTTCTTATTTTTTAGCTAGGGTGCAACGAGAGACAGAGATTAGATGATTGACAGGAGTGACCTGTCAATCACTCCAAAGAGACCTTTCATTTAGGGCAAACACACCCCTGAACATACTTTGCTAAGCCTTATCATACTCTTAATGGCACTATGATTTGGAAAACGTACTAAAACAACCCATAAAAGAAATGAACATGAGGTGCTAACAGCCCTACTAACCTCGTTGGGAGGAGGAGAGTTTTAGTGTTGACTTCCATAAAGTCAACATTCCAGCGCACCATTAGAGGTACTTAGCCATGGCTTGATGCTATTGAACTTTTATTTTGTTAAAGAATGTAAAATGCAGCACAGCACAGCATGATTATTCGTGGCCAACCCATGTCTAATGCATCGCGTCTAACGCACCACAGTATTTGAGAATGCAAAACAAAGAGTGAAAGGAGAAACTGAACACGCTAAGGGCCGCCTTAGGCTTTAGCTTAATTAGTTGTGTTTTTACACGGGGTGTCCAAACAAAACAGGATCATCCAATGAAAAATATTCATTATATTTGACGAGGTGACAAATACAAATTTCAATAAAACAGTTTGGCTCATTCTTGTTTTTTATATTTTATGTGGCAATAAGCGTGGAGTCACAGTGAAAAACAATAAATAAAAGCAGCGCATCAACAGACTGAAAACAAGTTCAACTCTTGTTTGCTATTCTTTGCGCTCATGTTAAAGTGGCTTAATAGCTGGAGACCTTTACTGTGAACTATAACCCCACTGGTCAAGATGGCATTTAAAAGAAAAGAAATGGCAACAGTGACAATCCCATCCAACCAACGTGCTGGTAGCCACCATGTTGCTGTAAAACATCCAACACCACAATCTATACAACAAACCTGCTGGTAGCCACCATGTTGCTGTAAAAACCTCCAACACCACAATCTATACAACAAACCTGCTGGTAGCCACCATGTTGATGTAAAAGCATCCAACACCACAATCTATACAACAAACCTGCTGGTGGCCACCATGTTGTTGTAAAAACATCCAGTAGCCCAATACATACATAATACTAGTGGTGGCATTGTTAGCTTTGGGCCCGGTTACACTTCTGTGAACTGATCACATTGAAAGACTAATCCCCATTGATAGAGGTAAATCATTTGCTGTCATTTTTATGAGTGCAATGAGTTTTTAGATGAATAAGATGTTACCTAAGTTCCTAAATTAACTGCAGCTCCTGTAGCATACACACAGGTTCATGGAAGAACAGAATGTGAGTCACAGGACAGACATTAAAACATGTAAATCAAATGTTACTAAAATATGTGTGAAATAACTCACCTCAAGGTCCTACTGATTAGAGTTTGAAAAAAACCGAATGTTTGAGGCATTGATTTTCAGCAGAAAGGAAGAGTGACTTCTTCTAAGTTACTGAATAAAAGAATAGGATCATTTTCAGGATCATTTTCCAGATAAGCGACTCTGTACCTGGACATGAAAGGTCAGTTTAGTATTAAATATGGCTGCTTAGTTTCTGGCAGCTGATGTTATATTACAGTCTTTGAGTGCCAAGCTCGTTATGAAGTAGATTTATGGTGCGCTGGGGCCTTAAATATACCACTTCTGATTCGTCTTCATTAACTCATAAGGAAATATTAGGACACTCCAAAACCTAACATCAGCAGTGGAGTTGCGCTCCTGGTGAGGGTCGGGTTCCAGGAGCTGATGCAAGGCCACACGACGGCTTCAACAGAGAAAGGAAGAATCGAAAATATTGGAATATTTTATCATCTCTAGAATATATATGATATAATATTATTATATCAAATACATTAGAGATGATATTATTATATAATATATTTTATAATATCATCTCTATAATATATATTATATAATAATATTAACTCTAACATAAGCCTAGCTGATCTATGCATTCTATCATCTCATTTAGTCTTGGCTATATATCTTTTTATGTATATTTATTTATGATCTTGTGTTTATATGCATCATGTTTATTCCAATTTTTTTGTTTTTATATTTTTACTTCTTTTATTCTCTATTCTGTTTTTATCATTATTGTTCTACCTTGAGGGATTAATAAAGCACTCTGCATTATGATGCCGTCTGTATATTTGAGTCAATCTGTGATGATTTCAGCGAGCTGTACTCCCACAGCAGGATCGTCTTTATATTCTTGTTTACACAAACAAACAAAGTCAATATAATCTTGAGTTTTGGCCCAGTGGACCACCTAACTTTAGCCACAGAAATACAGTTAGAAAGTGAAGTGCAAGAGTGAAATGACTAGTAAGACATACATTCTTTAGTGCACTGCAAGAGTGAAATGACAAGGAGTCGTACCTTCTTTAGTGAAGTGCAAGAGTGAAATGACAAGGAGATATACCTTCTTTAGTGAAGTGCAAGAGTGAAATGACAAGTGAGACATACCTTCTTTACTGAAGTGCAAGAGTGAAATGACAAGGAGACATACCTTCTTTAGTAAAGTGCAAGAGTGAAATGACAAGTGAGACATACCTTCTTTACTGAAGTGCAAGAGTGAAATGACAAGGAGACATACCTTCTTTAGTGAAGTGCAAGAGTGAAATGACAAGGAGACATACCTTCTTTAGTGAAGTGCAAGAGTGAAATGACTAGTGAGACGTGCCTTGGTAAGTGAAATGCAGGAGTGAAATGACTAGTGAGACGTGCCTTGGTAAGTGAAATGCAGGAGTGAAATGACTAGTGAGACGTGCCTTGGTAAGTGAAATGCAGGAGTGAAATGACTAGTGAGACGTGCCTTGGTAAATGAAATGCAGGAGTGAAATGACTAGTGAGACGTGCCTTGGTAAGTGAAATGCAGGAGTGAAATGACTAGTGAGACCTGCCTTGGTAAGTGGAAAAGCTCTAAGCCAGGTGTCTAAATTATATATTTAGACACTTCAACTCTTGCACTATTATGCGTCATTGTCTTGAATAATAAGTATTATCTTTTTACCCTTTTAATTATTACATCAATTATCTCTCCAATGATCTCTGGGTAAGAAAGGGCAATATGAGGTCCAACATCTATAGAGGTAGCAGTTAAAACCAAGTCAATAGCATTTAGTGAAAAGCTGAGACAGCCAACAGTTATGAAGTTTAGGAGGAAATACAGCATCTGTCAACCACCATATTTCATCTGCTGCCCCAACGTTTCATATAGGACCCTAAGCCCTTATGATCACATATTGTCTTGTCTGCACAGTGGAGAATATAGCGTTTCTGTACAGATGTGGAGAAAAGACATTCAGTACCTTCATCACTCATCAGTGAAATGCTTCGGCTTTGAAAATGTGAGGAGCTAGCTTCTTCACGTTCCATGCTTTAGCATTTCATTGTTGTTGTATCGTATGTGTACTGGGAAGAACACAATACTGTGACCTGAATGGATGCAATTGAAAGCATTTTATCACCAGATTCAAACACACTACATCTCTATGTGTGCATGTGTGTGTGTGTGTGTGTGTGTGTGTGTGTGTGTGTGTGTGTGTGTGTGTGTGTGTGTGTGTGTGTGTACGTGTGTACGTGCGCTTGAGTGTGTGACTATGTTAGAACGTGTACATGCTTGGTCGTGTGAAAGCCTGACACTGTCACAACTCCACAAAGAGAGCAAGGCTTCACACCTTGCTCTGGTTTGTACATAATGCATCAGTGTGCGTTTCACTGCATCACACGACCACCACTCAGGCATCCTTGGGACCCCAGTCATACACAACAACATTTCTGACAGATAAACACGCTCAGTGATTTACTAATAAATGACCAATGTGTAAAGGGAACACAACACGCGCAGGGAAAACATTTGTGTTCAAACAGCATGGTCAACCATGTAAGAATGCAACTGACTGAAATGTACCCCAAACCATATCCTGTTGTCCTTCACCAACCCACCCTGTTATCACGTTCCTCTGTTACCCTTTACATCTTGTTTATATTTCTCCCTATACATCACGTTCCCCCTTTACATCACGTTCATGTTCCCCCTATACATCACGTTCTTGTTCCCCCTATACATCATGTTCCTGTTCCACCTATACATCATGTTCCCCCTATACATCACGTTCCTCGGATCCCCCTATACATCACGTTCATGTTCCCCCTATACATCACATTCATGTTCCCCCTATACATCACGTTCCTGTTCCACCTATACATTACGTTCCTCTGTTCCACCTATACATCACTTTCCCCCTATACAATATGTTCCTGTTCCACCTATACATCATGTTCCTGTTCTACCTATACATCATGTTCCCCCTATACATTACGTTCCTGTTCCACCTATACATCACGTTCCCCCTATACATCACGTTCCTCTGTTCCCCCTATACATCATGTTGCTGTTCCATCTATACATCACGTTCCTGTTCCACCTATACATCACGTTCCTGTTCCCCCTATACATCACGTTCCTCTGTTCCCCCTATACATCATGTTGCTGTTCCACCTATACATCACGTTCCTGTTCCCCCTATACATCACGTTCCTGTTCCCCCTATACATCACGTTCCTCTGTATGTCTTGTGAAACACTTGTCATGTAGTTTGTTTATGTCCAAGCACTGCATCGCTTCACCAGACAGAAATGAGCTACTACTCAGTGCCTTCAAATCACATGCATTATTCCAAAGTGCTTGTTCCCTACAGCTTGTTCTCTACAGTTTGTTCCCTACAGCAACACTACACTTTTTTTTTTTTTTTTTTTTGCTTGTTAGTTGGTGTTTTTCTCTTAAAGCCCTTTTGAAGGAACATGTTATCTGCCAAGTGGATAGAAAGCAGTAAATAAAAGATGTATTTCACTTCTCAGATTAAGTCTTGAGGTGGCTGAGGAGGCGTGAATGGAGCACGTATGATGGCGAAATAGTGCACAATAGTGCCTAAACATGGGGACACTGCTTAACTAATCCATCTGCGAAATAAAGAACATTTAACATTGCTCATTAGTGTGTCCACTATACTTATATATAGTATATATATATCATATATATATGACATGCTAGAAATACTATAGCTTGTCGATATATACTAGTATATATCCTTAAGTTGTATTGTAAGTATGAGTACATATATACATTATATACATATATATATACATATATATATATATATATATATATATATATATATACACACACACACACACTGTACATATATAAATATATACACCGTTTTATGTTATTTATTTTATTTTATTTGAAAATAAATTGTATTCAATTAAATTCCATTTTATTCATGAAGAATTTGACAGAACTGAAAATATATTCGTTTATTAAAGGTACAATTTGAAATATTGACACCAAGCATTTAAAATGGGTTCTGGAGTCCAAATTCAGAAAATTGGAGCGAGTTGTCTCAGCCTGCCCCTCCTCCCCAGACTCCAAGCTTACGCGGGTTGCTAGGTTCAGAATACTGAACGAACACAAACACTCGACGAGCTGAGCGCAACATTATATTTGGAGACAAGCACAATTATTATATTTTGAAAATGACAAGCAGTGGCAAGTCCTACACTGTAAGTTGATCAGCTTGTAATTCATTTGTTGTTTGAAAATTCTAAACCAGCTCATATGGCATCTGTCTTGAAATCCTTTTGGGCTCCAAGCTGTCTCCATCTTTAAAATGTAACTCCAAGATTCACCCATGTTTTAGCCCGATTCTGGTCATGAGGACGAGGGTTTTTAGGTCAGGTAGAATCTGGTACAATCTCAGTTGATCCAGATCGTTTGCTTGCCTCCATTGCGGCAGCATGCTGTGTTTGTCTGCCAATTTGTTTCCTATGTGGCAACCCGGGGTACTTGGAGACTAGTAAATAATATACAGTCCAAAACAAAAGCAAACGTTCCGACACGGCTCGGAAACTTGCATACCGGCTGTAGCATGTGGTTGGAGAAGCCAGTATTTCAATTTGTTACCTTAATCTCGGAGGACATATCACGGTCATGTTATGATTTAGTACAGTCCATTTGTTACAAATAGCTCCTCAATTATTAATTGTTTTCACGTTCAAGTATCCACGTATCCATAAGTATGGAAGCTAATGGCGATACATTAAAATCATCTGTCCTATTACATACTTCTTAAAAAAAGATATCTAAAGAACCCCGACCTATGAATGACCTATGACCCTGACTGAATTGGTGGAATAACTGAAAGTACGGTTCAGAGACTGGTCTCTCTCCCTCTACTGCTCTCTCGTTCTCGCTGTCTCTGACAACAACTGGCTGATGAGGAAAAAATATTTCCACAACGGATATTAATGGGTTGAGCACTTTGGTTTTGGCGCTTAACGCACAAGAAGAGATAACAACAATATATTTCACTGCTCTCTGATGCGCATAATTGTTTGCATATACACCATTCACATGCACAATCATAAAGATGCAACACAAGCATACACTTTCTTTTTTGTCTCTGTGCAATCCCGTTAAGTTTAAATAAGCCGAAGTGACTTGGATATTATGGGATGTACATGGTACACGTTTTATTTGTTCATACATTTTTTATACTAGTTTCCTTTAAAATACTCATAGTAGCAACTCACACCCTGGTTTATTCCTTTAAAAGTAAATCTCTGGACACTGCAAATGTATAATGCATGCAGTGGAGATTTATTAAATAAATCTGTCAACATCACAGTGTGAAAAGTAAACAGCTGATGTCCCGACCAAAGCTTGCCAATTTTAACTGTGTCAGTCGTGTTAGACTGCATCTGTGAAATAATTGCACTCACGTAACTGTGAATACAAAAAACAACACATGACTTATTGAGGAGCTGGGCCCGTTGGAGCCAGCCTACTTAGAAAGTCCACTTCAGTTGTGTATCAAAAGAAGGGCTGAGGGTATGAGCGCAGGTTTACAACAATAAGGACTTTCAACGCAGAGCAAAGAAGTGCCTATTTGTTTCCGTTGCACATAGGTGCAGTGTCAAACTGTCAAATTCAAAGGCGAGTGGGATATAAAATCATTATTTGGACATTTTCTGAATGGAAAACTACAGAAGAACAGGAATGTAATGAGCACTTCAGTTTCATTCTCACATGGACAATCACATCTGCCGATTCAGAGGCTTTGTGCACAAGAAAGCCGCTTAGCAAGAGAATTAGTCGACATTTACAAGGAATTATTCACTTTACAAAATGAATCCAGTGTCTGAATAAACAGAACAGAAAGTGTTTTAAGTTCTAGCAAAACCGTAGAGCCCATGTTTATTTGGAGACACGAAAAATGATGTATGATTTGTCATCAAGATAGTTTAAATCAACTAATGTTTATAATCTATTTTTGCATTTCCATCGCTTCTACTCATATTGTGTACAGATATATTTACTGTTACATTTTTGCTATTTTTGCATTGGTGGGCTTCAACAATACAAAGAAGGTCAAGAACGAAACACAAAAGGGCAGGTGTGTGTTTTGTGTTTACTTGGGCTTTGCTGTTCGATCTCCAAACCTTTACCCATGGACAAACAAACAGCGACTTCGGAGACCATGGCAATATTAGTAAGCAGGTGGTTGGTGTTTGGCTGCAGTGCAGTCCACTTCACAGTCCCTTCCAACCCAGCCGTGTCTGTGTTATAATGTAGCCCCACCTGAACGGCTATAGGTGTATGCATGTACACACATGAATGTCACCATGGATGTTTTCTCATTATTGTTTCTCAAAAAGAAACATTTGCGATAGTGAGGAGCAAGTCAATGTGTACACCTACATAACGTCACCAATAACAAAATAGCAAGAATACCATAGAAAAAAGCTTCTTTTCACTTTAAGTAATATATTCTGATATTTCTCCTTTCCATAGTTTTCATGAAACAAACTTTTTACTCTGTTAAGACCACTCTGGAGCTTGACTTGACATATATATTTGTATAAATATAATTTTAAAAGTATAATCTAGGCCCAGGTGCCACACTTGACAGTTTTGCTTTGATATTTCTGCACACATTATAGATCATAAAAGATGGAACCAGTCACATAGCCAGCATCATTTAACAATTTTAGATTTGAATGTTATCTTCTATGATGAGAGATGAGATGTGCCAGAGCATGGGTTAGACCACACCTGAATCTTTCTGAGGTTGAGCTCAAATGTAAATTTACCAACCAGCTCCTACAAGCAACTGCAGAAAGAATAAATGAAACCAGGACCACAACACTGCTACCAACAACATCATTAAAGGAATTTTGTGTGTCTGTTTATCGCTTTTTTTCAGATGCGAGGAATAAAGACAGCAGTGGGTTGAGGGGACAAAGTCAACGCACACTTAATTAAGACGAACGGAGTCGCATTCGTCCGTTGGGGAGAATACAAAAGGGGAAAATTACTTAATGAATGCGAGACAGGTAGCAAAATATGTTGTTTATGTTTTACTTTAATTAAGGGAGCTGATGAAAGAGACAGTCCTGAGATCCAGTTGAATCCCAAATGATTATTGAGCGTGTGTGTGTGTATGTGTGTGTGCGTGCCTGTGCGTATGTACTCTGCACATACATACTCCATTATTTTGGAGACGTTGTGATTGTATAATACCAAAAGCGTATTGCTACCTGTAAACACTTCCAGAGAGTTCAGCAGTGCGTTGTGGCATTCACACCAACGACAGTGATTTTAATAGGACTTCATCCAGCCACACAGAGAGGAAAGCGAGGCATGGATATAATGCTTTTCAAAATTCTGTCGCATTTCCACACATGGCTCTGTGGTGCTGAACAATCTTGATTTGAAATTGCACCCCCCGCCCACCCCCTCCCATACTCATGTGTAGCATGGGATTTTATTCCCATATTAAGATCTGCACTAACCTCTTCACTTAAGCTTGTTTGTGGCATTGTTGCAATATCCATCTCATCCGCTGGTGTTTTTTTTAATCGTGTGTTCCTCTGGCTGAGCAGCAGACAGATGGAAGTAAGAGGTGGGGATGGAGGGAGGTTATGTTGGTGGTGGTGTGTGCTTGTGGGAGTTTGGTGTCCAATGAATGAGTCTAGTTTTTTAACGGGGGGGGGGGGGGGGGGGGGGCTTATGTAGACTTCTCTGCCACGAGCTGCAGTGGGGAACATCTGACCCCTGAAGGCTTGATAATTTATTCATCGTTTGAGGGGTCCAGTTGTTGGTTTATGAGTTTATTGTTTGTCTTATAGCTGCGGAGACATAGACAGGGTCGGCTGCTGGGTCTACCTTCTCCGGCCTTGCTTGGCTAGCCATGCACGTGCCTCACCAGCTTCATTTTCATCATAAATGTCAAAGGCTTGTTAGCTGTATCAAATCATTGGACTATTTTTAATCCCTCTGTGCTAACAAACAGATTACAGCTGTCAGTTATGCTGCGTATAATTACCTCCTTGTCAATACCCATGCTCTTTCACTCTCCTTTTCTTTGCTCCCTTTTTCTTAGGTTTTTAACACAGCCAACTGAAAGACGAAGGGCAGAATAATTCCCTGGTTGACTGACTTTGCAAATTGGTCGTGTCACCGAGCGGCCTCTAATGTTGCCGCCTCAGCACAACGGCGCCCTAGCGAGCGCTGGCGTAGAACCGACCACCCTAACACACTTTGTCCAATTATGAATCCATGTCGCCTCAAGTTTCCTTAAACAGGCAGACAGAAAGACAGGCAGGCAGACCGACAGGCAGACAGAAAGAAAGACAGGCAGACCGACAGGCAGACAGAAAGAAAGACAGGCAGACCGACAGGCAGACAGACAGACAGGGCAGTGGAGGAGAAGGTCAAGACTAAGTGTTGAGTATAAATATGCTTTTTTTATCAGAGCCGCGTCTCAGCAGATCAACAGAATTCCTCTCATCACGGGGCTCTGGGTCTCAAATTACACCATTTATTTATTTATATTTCTTGCACGAAATCCAGTGTGGTAACCCTCTCATGTGCTTACACACTACCAACATACGCCAACATCGGCCCAGTGTGCGGTACCCGTTGGTGGCTGTAGGTAGTTGCCAGATTAAGGCTCTTGTTGCCGAACGTTGAATCATCGACTTGGTTCAACATTCTATAGTGGGTGTTGGTGTTTGAAGGGCCGTGTGCAGCACCTGAACACCACACTGTGCTTAACCAACCAAGAGAGCTGCTAGTCATAAAGGGGCTGTCGGTACCTGCTGTTCATCCTGTCTCTGACACATGTTGGTACCCGCTATTCACTTGTAATCCTGGGACCATATGGGACTGCTCTGACAGAGGACAGACTGCACTGAGAGAGGACAGACTGCTCTGACAGAGGACAGACTGCACTGAGAGAGGACAGACTGCTCTGACAGAGGACAGACTGCACTGAGAGAGGACAGACTGCTCTGAGAGAGAGAGAGGACAGACTGCTCTGAAAGGACAGACTGCTCTGAGAGAGAGGACAGACTGCTCTGAAAGGACAGACTGCTCTGAGAGAGGACAGATTGCTCTGAGAGAGAGGACAGACTGCACTGAGAGAGGACAGACTGCTGAGAGAGAGAGGACAGACTGCTCTGAAAGGACAGACTGCTCAGAGAGAGAGAGGACAGACTGCTCTGAGAGAGGACGGACTGCTCTGAGAGAGGACAGATTGCTCTGAGAGAGAGGACAGACTGGTCTGAGAGAGGACAGATTGCTCTGAGAGAGAGGACAGACTGCTCTGAGAGAGGACAGACTGCTCTGAGAGAGAGGACAGACTGTACTGAGGACTGACTGCTCAGAGAGGACAGACTTCTCTTAAAGGGAACAGAGACACAGTACACAAGCTCAACATGCATCATACAAACAATGGTTAGGAGTTAATAATGCTGTTTAACCCCAAGGATAGGCTTTTCCTTGGTTCTCTTTACTCTTGACTTGTTATCCATAAGAAGCAAAACGCAGAGTACATTACCTTGTGGTTTCTCTATCTCTCTATCGCTGTCTGTATTCTACACTGCATCGTGTTTAACTTGCCTTAACATTCAGGAGACAGTGAAAAACTTTTCAATATACTCTGAAGCAGAGAGCATTGTGAATAACATGGAAAGAATTTATTTGCTCAATCTTTGACTGCCTTTTTTTGGAGTCGCAGTTCATGTTATTCCACTAGGTCTGGCTGCAGAGAGATGCTTGATTTGACTTTTCCTTTGAACACAACTGACACTCAATTACAGCCATGCACTCCATCGTGTGTGTGTGTGTGTGTGTGTGTGTGTTTTCCTCTTGGTCACAGTCTATACCTAAACTACAGAGCAACACATCCTCCAATAAACCCCTTTTGAAATTGGATATTTTTTTTATATAGTAGGCCTATATTGTTATTATAAACCACAATTATAATTGCAGATAGCTCTTATCGTCTTCATCAGCACTATGTAGCTCTAGGTTGCTTTAAAACATTGCTTTCCTCCATTTCCTTTGAGATGCAGATTGTGGTAAACAAGCAGAGTAACAAAGTCAATCTTGTGTTGATGCTCATCCGGCCTCCGCTACGCCCGTCTGGCCCCGCTTCAACCGCCCGTCCTCAGCTACGCCTGTACAGCCTCGCCAACACCCTTCCTTCCTCTGCTACATCCAGCCTCGCTTCGCCCGTCCTTCTTCTGCTATGCCCGTCCTTCCCCCGCTAGGCTCCACTGGTTCCAGACTGTTGTTTTTAGGTTGCTGTTCTTCAGTGTGAGTTGTCCAATACATGGTTATTATTCAAGCATGACTCACATTTTCGAGTAAGATGTGATGTGCTGCATTGTTTACAAATCCTTCTCAATTTGTTTAGCTTGGAAAGTGCATGTCAACACGTCTGCTCCTCTGACAGGAGTTTGGTCTGAAATTGTGACTGCAAATGAAATGCATCATGGGATGCATTTTACTGTGTTGTCCCATGTAGTCCACGGGGTTATGAGTGACATGGACCCTAGTGAGTTGACAGGGGAAATCATTCATCCAATGAGCAGAAATATGCTCCACAGTAAGTAGTGTGTACAGCCGGTTTGCAAACATTGGCTCTGCCTATATAGCAGTGTAAAGACAGGTGTCTCACAGCATGAACCTCAGTTTTCACCAGATTCCAGCTAACTCACTAACCTACCCTAACACTCTTCAATAAAGGAAAACATTCCTTTGGTTAGATTAGGAAAAGCGATTCAGATCACATGTTTTTTGCATCTCTGTCACAACCATTAAATCTAATCGGAATAATTGTCAGCAAATTCATTTTGATTTTGTTTTAAGTGCAAATCCAACTAAACAAACACAAGGAAAATGACAATTAGTCGGATGAATTGAGCTTTTGAAAGTCGTTGCTGATTTATTTATTAATGGAATTTGAAATGAGCCAGTAAAAATAGGGAAAATGTGATTAATTATGCTAATGCAGTCGGGGTAGGCTTTAGCGGAGCAAAAGGAGGATATTTATCAGCCACAGACAGGCAGGGGGCAACTCACATATTTATTAAAGCTTTGTGGCTTTCAAACTTTTGCTGTTATTAACTAAACTATAGTTTTGATATAAAAATAAATCAAGATCATGCAAATATCCACTGACGAGGCAAAGCCTTCCCTGATCATACACATTATTTTGAGCATATTGATAAAGCACCAATGAGCTAAAGATCCTAATCAGTGGTACATGTAATCAGTAGTACATGTACACAGGGAGCTACACTGAAATCTCCCTTTATTGTACCAGAATGAATAACAAGTTTTAAATCAGATAAAACGCTTTAGGTTGACCTGATCCTTTTCTTGATCTGTCCCAGGGAAATGGTCAACACAAGAGGAGTTTTGAGCAGTGCACGGGCGCCAGCCTGGGCGTTGCTAACGATGTCCTGAATAGGACGTATGACATACAGTCTAGGAACGTCTTGATTTGTTCCTTTATGTATAATTGATTGGAATGGTTGTAAATATTCTGTTGGTTTTAGAACGTCAAACAAAGCCATGTTGGATGCTTCATCAACACCGGTCAAAGTTGAAATGGTTCAATTCCAAGCGTTGCGTCAAGGTGGGAAATCCGATGGGCCCTGCTACGCCAATACTAGGTTGGGGTTCAACACTTAATCCCACAGGAATACATTAGCCACGCCGACGTTGAAAGCTCAGCATCTGTTCACTGTTTTAAGAGTCAGCTGATTCCATCCATGAGCTAAGGTTGGTGCTTCGGATTTAATCGTAATCATTGGCCGACATACTGGGCCAAACTTTTACTTTTAAACTGGGTAACTCACCCCTTTAGAGTATAATGGGGGTTGCAGGGCAACTTTTGTTGTACCTGTGAGGAATAGGGTTTAAGAACCTGGATGGAAAAAGCACCTACATTGCAAATTGCACTACACAAAGTACACTTGAGGTGTGTTGGCAGAATAGTAGGGCTGGTAAATAAGTAACTGTGCTGTACCTCAGATGAACTGACATGAAACAGAATTGTGCTGGGGGATGGACATATTCTACCCAATTTGATGCATTGTTAATTTAAACGTTGATTGTAAATGCAATGTCATTTTTTAATTGGTTACGCATTTGATGTTCTCTAAGCAGTACTTTAGACATCCATTCTAATGGCAGAAAGAAAAAACGTCATTAGGTTGTATGCGCTCGTCTTTGAAGGATGATATTGACTTTTCAGACTGTGTGTGGGCCACTTGACTTCAAAGTGAATTCACAGAATGCTTGGTTTTGATGGTGGGATTTTAGAGGCAATGTAATTAAATAAAGGAAAAATACATGGCACAATAACAGCAGATGGGAACACAGTACCTCAATAACAGCTTCATGACACAAGACACACAGTATCTCAATATCGGTTTAATGACAACAGACCTCAATATGTACCTGTTTCATGACACCAGACTTACAGTACCTCAATACCTGTTTCATGACATCAGGCTGTGTGCTGTTATCCAAACATGACAGTGAAAGCACTGCCAATTGAACAGGAACTAGTAGGATTACATTACAGCCAAAGGTATTTGTTGTGGTCATGATAGTCTCCCTTGAGTAAAAAAAAATTAATGTATTCTTATTATTGAACATTTCCAACAGCGCACCATTGATAAGAGGATAAGATGGCAGAGTACAAGCCTTTTGGCGGCCAAAATGAATATAAAGTTTAAATAAAATGCTGGTAACAAGGTGCGGAAATGAACAGCGTCCAATTATCTTAATCCTCGCACTGTGGTGTCAGTAGTCCTGACATGGTAAGATCTAGCTGCTAATCAGACTACCTGTTGATAAAAAAAGCTTAAAAACATGCCCCATTAAGCCTCCCTATCTGAACAGTTAGGTCCACAGGTAAAAGGAAAGTTGGAGTGTGAAGGACAGAGTAGGGGAGAGGCTAGCCGAGAGTAGCACACAGTGGAGCCGGAGACAAAGTGGACTGAGGACAGCAGGTAGAAGTGAGGGAGGACAAAGGACCCAAAGCTGCTAGGAGGAAAAGGAGCAAATTGGGCATGCAATGCTGTGTGTGTGTACATCCTTCTCGGCCACCCCTACTCTAACTTGTGTGTGCGTGTCGCTCCAACCTCCAGCCAAGGAGGAGGACAATGCCAAAGAGGATTACATTGATTCTCTCTCTCTCTCTCTCTCTCTCTCTCTCTCTCTCTCTCTCTCTCTCTCTCTCTCTCTCTCTCTCTCTCTCTCTCTCTCTCTCTCTCTCTCTCTCTCTCTCTCTCTCTCTCTCTCTCTCTCTCTCTCTCTCTCTCTCTCTCTCTCTCTCTCTCTCTCTCTCTCTCTCTCTCTCTCTCTCTCTCTCTCTCTCTCTCTCTCTCTCTCTCTCTCTCTCTCTCTCTCTCTCTCTCTCTCTCTCTCTCTCTCTCTCTCTCTCAAGTCGTTGAACCGGGCAGAGCCTTCCAACCCACTTGGCTCAGTGTTGGCGCTGCCACAGTCTTAGCGGTTTGTTACAAGGTGGACTGTTTTTATTGGCATTCTTTTATTGGAGTGTTTTTAGTGGATTGCATTGGTGGCAACACCTGCCCAGAGAGTACAACCTCAGATCAACGTTTGGAGGTTGTCAGCGAAAACCCCACAATCGGTTGCAACAGATATGCGGGGGCCTTCTTACCAACTCAGTAATCAAAGCAGTATCAATTGATTGCTGCCCACTAGAGGGCAGTATAGCAGAATACAAATCGAGCACACTTCAAAAAATGTGAACAAACTTGCAGTGTGGAGGTTTCATCCCATTTTATCTTTTCGCCTGTTTAACCTGGGGTTAAAAACAAGGCCTAGGACCTATGGGACTGACTGCATTTGATCAACTCACAGCAAAAATGAGATTGTAAGCATGGTCACTGGTGGCTCAAGCCCTACACCATAGAGCAGTTATAGCTTTTCATAACAAGTGTTCAAAATAGGATTTGTAACAGTTTAAACATTCAAATACCTCTCTCGACACATATGGTCATGTTTTTATTCAAGGGGAACCATCTTGCTGGGAGAGCTTCCTACGCCTGTCAGGAACTAATTGCAGTCGGCACCGTAAACTACGTTTCTGCAAAAAATGTGCAGAGAAGTTGAAGCTTTTTCCCAAATCCGATCAATAGAGATCGAACATCCTGGACCAATGAAGTCAATGGAATATGTATATATGTATATATATATGAAGCGAGCCTAGCGGATCCCATCATATAATTTATGCTTTGAAAGCTTTCCACTGCCAACCCACAGTTGCTATCGTTATAGCTACAGTTATAGCTATAGTTCGCTATGGGTAAAAGGGATGTACCCAAATCCGACATTCGGGAAAGCAGAACTATTAGTTGGAAAGATATTTCATCTACCCGAAGTTGCTCGTTGTTATAAATAAAACTCCATTGTGAAATGTCCATTATGTTGTGAAATGACCATCATTGTGAAATGTCCATTTATTGATAAAATGTCCATTATGTTTGGACTTTGAAAAATACTTTCTAGTTGGCGCCAAGGTCGGCAACAACCAAAACACGTCCTGAATTTTCATTCGAGTTCCTTATTTGGTAGCCGTAATTATACCGAAGTTATGGCCGAAATATACCCGTCTGGTCTAAGAATATCTGTTTTTTCCATTCAAGGATTAGTTTTGGATGTGCTGAACAATTGAGAATCAGGTAGTGTACTTTTTTACTACAATAAGAAGTTACAAAACATTTGCCCAATTTGACTTCCAGTGTAAACTAGGCCCACTTAAAAGTGGTAGTATTGGACACTTGTACACTTGTACATTTGTACACTTCCCCCCTCTGTGTCCATGGCGTATTCTTTTATGGTGCAGAGTAACAATACTCAATGCCAACATTTGGATTGTACTGAAGAAGGAATGTCCAAAGGACAACACTGAAGAAACTTGAGTAAACACGTTGTCACCAAGTCTATGTGAAGTTTGAAACCACTTTATTGGAGAGGTTTATCACTGCATGTTTATGCATTGTGTGCTTCTGCACCCAGACTGAGAAAGAACTCTACTAGTTATCCTAAGATACATTAAGTGCAGTTGGACTACTTAGTCTCACACACACGTACTTGTCAAGACAAGCCCACCTGTTGACTTGTTTCGTCCCATCTAAATGTGTATTGATCGGTGTTTGTGTGTGGGGGGGCGGGGGCGCTTTGCTTCACACCAACAGAAAGGGAGGGATTGATTTTGTGCCTCTTGGCTGATGGAGCGTTGGACATTAGAGACAGTGAGACGAGGGGAAGGTGTTGAGACGAGGGGAAGGTGTTGAAGTAGAGGACGGTAAAAAGGAGATGACAGCTGAAAATGTTTGATGAGAAAAAGCAGTGAAGAAAGAACACATTTGTACACTTCCCCCCTCTGTGTCCATGGCGTATTCTTTTATGGTGCAGAGTAACAATACTCTGCATTATCAGGTAAAAAGTAGTGGTAGCATTTTTGTATTTATTCTTTAAATGTATTATTGTGTTTACATATATGTTATGTTTACAACATAACTTTCATATTCTTCAGCTGAAGGAAGAGTGTGTATAACATACAAGATTCAACTATACAGTTTAGTGCTGTTAAAACAAATCAGTGTTTATACATACAGTACTCTAAGGTCACAAAAGCACATGTTGTAAAATATCCCCACAGATCATCTTCTCTAAACCACAAAGGATGTCTTAACATCACCCTTTCATTCAACACCTCAGCATAACATTAATACTCTGAAGACATGACACCTGTCCACCCAGCAGGTCGAGTTCCCGCTGATGGAGAAATAGAGATACAAATGTGTTGGACATTTTGTCAGCTATCGATCGCAGATGGCGAGAGCAGTCAGGAAATGGAGTCTTGGTGAGGCTGCTGTGGGAGGCAGGAGGTGAGACTGAGGCGGGCGGCAGGAGGCGAGACTGAGGTAGGAGGTGAGGCACCTCACTAGGGGAGGGATGATGTCTGAGGCTATCTCCATGCTGTGTGGGCTTGCTCAAAATGTTGTCTGTCCAGGTGCAGGTCTGACCCCATAGCTATTGCTAGCATTAGGCCAAAGCATTGTTCATGAAAGGACTGTCCTCTGGTGAACCTTGGCTTTTTTTTATTTAATTGTTTTTGGCTCACAATCCCTCATCCCCTACAAAGTGAACACATTTGAGTACACTATTTAGGGAATAAGAAAAGGGGGAATTTGGACACCTATTTTGTGCAACAAATATATTAGTGTGATCTGTATTGGTCATATTAACATGCATTGCATGTGGATCAGTTTGACTTATTTATGGAGCAAAGTATTATTGGTAGAGAACCAGATATTAACACTCACATTTCAGAAAACACAAAAAAACATTTTGACATTCTTAAGAGGGCCAGCCCTTGTCCAACTAAAATATATATTTATTTTTTATTATGTATATATTCTATTTGTCGGTTACTTTATTTAATAGTTGTCTTTTGTACCTTTATACCTTTCTCCACTGCGCAAGCACATCAGAACAAAAACCTAAATGTATGTGCAAACTTACCTTCTAATGAGGTTCTTTCTGGTTCTGACTCCTGAAGAGAAAAGAGGACACATGTTGTTGTAGCTCTAATGCGCTGAACTATTCGGAATAAATACATCTATAATAAAAAAGACTTACCTTGTATCTGATTGTGTTTCAGCGATCTGATTGTTTGAACCAAAACTTGGTTTGATTCTATGCATTACCAGCCTCATTTGGTAGTCATGTTGGATACATGTAGCTGCTAAATGACTACTGTAACAATGTTGGTTGCTACACAGCACCAAGGTGGCTGCCACACTCTACCTAGACAGCTTTTACTGGGGTCTTCCAGACAAAGGGTGGTGGTGTTAAAAGTCAGTTGATTATACAGTTTGCCGATAATGGTACATGAGCTAGTGCTCCATGTTCTCATGCAGAAGATCTCCCTGAGCGTGTGCGGTGATGGCTGGTTTAACCTGTGCACACTGATTGCTCAATGTGTAACAGGTGTGCAGCCTCATCCAGCCCCAGAGTCCAATCAGTCTGACTCGGGCCAGGTGAGGCTGCTTAAATCAGCCGTCATCCACACACACTCCACAACTACTTCTGTATCTAAATGTGAATACATGCACATGCACTAAAATATACATACTGGCTTCAGTGGTACCAGAGTGTGTCCACTCCCATGTTCATCGTATCCCCAAAGAGTCTAGAATGTTTCCCAACGCAACAAACCTTTGTGACCGCTAGGTGGATAAAGTCTACTGTGTTCTTCTGATGTAGCGCTTTAAGCAGTTTGCTTATTAAAAAAAATTCTGTACTGACATGATTATTCTGGGTTTTATCTTCATTGTTGAATGCACTTGGTTGAATGCACCTAAGTTGCTTAGGATAAAAGTGTCTAATTTATCTGGTTCTGTTTACTTCTACTGCCTTTATTTTTATTTTTATAATGTTATACTGTTTTATAATGTTCATTTTTGGTTAAGTATTTCAACAGTGAACAATGAAGACGGAGAGACTAACACGTTCCACTTACAAACCCAGGACAAAGCTATCCAAACTTATAGGAGTTAACTTATATGAACAATGGTAAAACTCCCTGACGGTGCATCATGTAATATTTACACGTTGTTTAAATATGTTCCAACCTTATTCAGTTATACATCCATATCAGTTTATTAAGAGCTATGAAAAGTCCCTTCGACTGGGCCTGTACCACGTGATCATGAACACAGGATCAATGAATACGGGGTTTAGAAAGTATAACCCTTTCCTCTCACTTGAGTGTTACACTTGAGTGTTCATCTGAAGCCAATAAGACATCTATATTTACTGTGTTGGAAGTGTGTTTAGACACTCGCCTCAGGGTACGGTTAACCGTAACCCCCTTAACCTTATGGGTTCTAAGGAATGAGCAGAAACAGGTGAAAACAAAAACAGGTGAAAACAAAAGCACAGAAAAGGAGTACAGTGCAATGTATTTTGCATGAACCTGCCTTGTCAGACATGTAACCATTTACAATATCATATAATATTTACAATATCAGTGGGAAGAAGTAAAGGAGAATTACTACGTTTATCGGAAGAGTGGGGAAAAATCTTGTTTGTCCATTCACGCTGCAAACGTGCTTATTTGCAACTTCCAACTTTTGTTCCAACCTTTTCTCAGATTGGGTGCTTGAGCAATTAAGTGAAACACACACTTTGCAGATTGCATACAAACCTGATTAATTAGACCAACTCTCTAATGGTCAGGTCAGACAAAGCACTCACGTTAATCACAAAAGGGCATCCATTATGGCACAGGGGATTACAATAAGAAAGAATGCATAGACTTCTGCCCACCTTCCCTCAACGACCGGCCCCCTAATGCCCTACTCTCTCCCCCCTTTGTAATGTGGACTTTTTGGGCTGAATTACATTAATTCCTGGACCCATGTGATATATCAGATAGAAATCAAGGGTTCCATGTGGCCACTTCATCTCAATCGTCATTGCCAACATATTCAGGGTTTCACTTGCACCACAGACAGTACATCTCCCACATCTGTCTGTCATTATGCTCATCAGCCTTTTACCATTACGAAATTAGGTAAACCGGCAGTTTCCTAATGGGAAATAAGGATTAAGCAAAACACACAATGGATCAGATCTGACCTTTTGTCCCCATTTGTGTCAATATGGTCATTACTGATTGTGAGGATGGCTTGACAGGTGAACCTAACACAAAATGATCAGTGAAATATCCAAATCCTCTCATTTAGGTGAGCTGTTGCAAGCAGCAATCAAGGAGTAGCTTACCACGGAAAATACATTGCACAAAGTAAGATGCACATTTAGATGAATATAGATCGCCTTTCACTGTTTCAAATTCATGTCTATTAATATTTAATATACTTAGTGTTCTGTTGGTTACTGCTTGTTCAATTTTAGATTTTGTGAGAATATTTTCCTATCCTCTGATATTTCTCTCTGGTCTGGACTTCTTTGCCACAGTAGTTTCACATACATGCTTAATCACATTGGATCGGATATTATATTTTCTAAAGGGTATGGTCGCACTCAACTTTATTTATTTTATTGATTTCATGTCATGGATTGTCAGCTTGAGAAGCAGTTATGAAAGCAAACAAATATATAATGTGGAGGGGGAAACCAGATTATCTGGCCTGACAGTGCTGACTGGGCAGAAGGTTGTGTTGGATTATGAGGTCTGGCTGAGAGCCGTCTCCACTGAGGAGTCATGCTGTCAAATGTGGAGTAGACTGTAACATCCATTCCAGAAGTCTTGCTGAAACGGCATTGTGACCAACATACTAAAGGAGTTTGATGGTGATCCAAACATAATTCATATCTAAGAGTGTGAGCGTTTGAAATCAAACTCTTGTGAGCATCATTACATTATCCCAATGAATATGACATGTAGCAGATGTCCCAGCAGCTTTCTATCATGGACACCATTTCCTTGGACATGGCCCGATGCTTGGGACGTATCCAGACTCAGAGGATGGAGAATACGATGACACGGGGCTCAGCGGCTTTGCTTTGGGATCTTCCAAACGGATACCACGGCTCCAGCGACGCGTGTGGAGGTCTGCCGTTTGAGGATGAGGATGTCTGCTGGCTGAGGGTAGTCTGTCGGGGCTCTGTTGATACAAAGGAGCCGCTGAATATTCTGAGCAGCACTTCGAAAGCAACGTCTTGAATGTCAAACAAACACATTGAAGAAGTGCCTGATCTTCATTTCTTTTATTGTGTTGAGGAGATCTGTAGTTGCACTCTGACTGGTGGAAGAGCCCTCCGTGGCAGACTGAAGTATAGTGTATGCACAAGGCTGCCTATTGGAAGTGTCATACATGATGAAGCTAGACCAGAACCGTGTTGATTTATAGCCATATTAGCTCAGCATGCGGTCAAAGCATCCTGCAGACACTGTCGGGTGGATTGTCTGTCGGTGTGAAGGAAAGCCATGTACTGGATGAAACAACACAGGCTCAGCTCCCCTCGACACTCATGGCTTATAAAAGGGCTGGGCAATGATAGACTTTAGTTGTGCGACTGCATGTATTTTGTCTGTGATCGTAATCCTTGTGGGTTTATTTGGAGGATCCATTTGGACGACAGTTTGGAGCCTTGTTTACAAAAAGATGTGTTTGGTTGTGTTGGTGGTTCAAAGTGCCTCTCCACAGGCTGTGATGTATTATAAAAGCCATGCCTAGGCTTAACCCAACCGGCTGTTGTGTTGATCACAAAGAACAAGCAAAGTTGACTGAGCTATGTAATTGAAAGCTGCAGGTCTCACAATACAGGTGGGAAACTGCACTATGCTTAGCATAAAGTACCTGCTATAGAACACAATAGTATGCTTAACATAAAATAGCTGCTATGGAACACATTATTTCACGTGTGGGGACAAAAGAAATCTCATTACATGGGAGCACAGGCACAAACAATATAATTTCATTTCAGTGATAAAAGCATGTTCGTTGCAGACTGAGACATTGCACACAAAGTCCTTGACTGAAGTTCCCTCTCCCTCCTCTCCTTTGTTGCTGATCCTTCTATGTTTACATGTTGTGTGTCCACACTGCGTTATGTTTCCTGAATTGTGAAGATGTAGACACCTTCTATATGTTTGTATGTTGTGTGTCCACACTGCGTTATGTTTCCTGAATTGTGAAGATGTAGACGCCTTCTATATGTTTGTATGTTGTGTGTCCACACGGCATTGTTTCCTGTGTTGTGGAGATGTAGACACCTTCTATATGTTTGTATGTTGTGTGTCCACACGGCATTGTTTGCTGTGTTGTGAAGATGTAGACACCTTCTATATGTTTGTATGTTGTGTGTCCACATGGTATTGTTTCCTGTGTTGTGAAGATGTAGACACCTTCTATATATTTGTATGTTGTGTGTCCACACGGCATTGTTTCCTGTGTTGTGAAGATGTGGACACCAAGAGCTTCATGCCTTACTTCCTAGCATGCCTTGTTGGGTGAATGGCAGCGCAGAGGTCAAGGTTTGTGATGATGATTGACTGCAACAGTTGCCATGGCAACACCCTGGTTCACGTTCAATTTTCTTTAAATCTATCTGTGGCCAGGGGTAAGCACAGTGTAGCACCATCAGTTCACCCCCCCCCCCCCCCCCCCCCCCACCCCCACCCCCTCAGAATGAAAAGAGGGGGCCAGGAGAGTAGTGACCAACCGGGGAAACCCTGATGATTGAGCACTGCTAGCTCCTTAGACCTTACTGTTAGAACCGCTTCAGGAAACATTGATCTTATCACCTGCATAAAAAGCTACCGGGCAGCTGTCGACAGTTCAAACATTTACCCAATGAAACGTTGTGTTCCATTGGGAAGAACGACCTTCTCTAGATCTGTTTTAATATCAGGGGAACAAGGGAAGTGTATAAGCATAAGGGGAGTGTATAGGCGTGGCAATTTTACAACTTTGTGCTGCGGTGCAGACTGCACCACATGCCATGTTTGTGCCTGAAAAACAGGTTCTTGTTATCGTTCCAAAAAACCAACAGCTTTATCGGTCAACAAAGTGCCACGAGAGAGACGGCCAATGAGACGGACAAAGAGGTAATATCTTCCTGAGGTCAAAGATGATTTGAAATTATGCCAGAAGCCCGGAAACAGAGTAATTGGTCATTTTTCATAATCCTTTTAATTATTCAAACCCGATTTCCGCCCTTCCCCCCTCCCACAACCACCAATTTTCCCAACATGAGATAATCATGATTTTAAATAAATGTTCCACTCGGGTCCGTGGGGAGGATGGATAAGGAAAGGCGAGGACTGGGTTATTAAAAGCAGGGCTGGCCTCGTTCTGGTAGATGCTGAACTCTGGGACTATTATGGTCTGTTGTCATTCATCACATGGAGTGTTGAGTTGAGGGAACCTCTGCTTTCAGGGCACATTCACTCACACACACACACACACACACACACACACACACACACACACACACACACACACACACACACACACACACACACACACACACACACACACACACACACACAGTGACTACTTTCCCTATTAACAAACAACAACATTGAGCACATGTTTCCAGGCTAATCTCTGTTGCAGGTTGAAGGTACCGTTCGAGGTATTGCTCAGGCCTCTTGGATACATATATATAAATAACAAATCAATAACACCAACAACAACCGCTAACACCAGCTAGCTAACCCTAGGCCACATACCACAAACAACTTCTAGCTAAGCCTAGGACTACACACCGCTAACAGCAGCTAGCACCTACCAAAATGCTAACATAGCTTGAATCAGCTAGCTAATTATCAATATCATCATTGAGTTACTGCTCTTGGTCACATTGTTACTTATTATCAGTGGAATTAAATAATGTCTGTATATTCTTTTTTGATATCCAATATCAGTATCATATTACATGTTATTTTAAATTAAATATATATATAATTATATGCCGTTTGTTCCATGTTGTTATTATTCAAAAACTTGTCGAGATCCAATGACTCCTGTATGTCCGAAGTCTACACTTTTAGGTCTACACTGTGATATCTCTACTGTGAGGTCTCCAATGTGAGTTCTCTACTCTGAGGTCTGCACTGTGGAGTCTCTACTGTGAGGTATCCACTGTGAGGTCTCTACTGTGAGGTCTTTACAGTAAGGTCTCTTATGTGAAGTCTCTACTGTGAGGTCTCCACTGTGATATCTCTACTGTGAGGTCTCCAATGTGATTTCTCTACCCTGGGGTCTACACTTTGAAGTCTTTACTTTGAGGTCTCCACTGTGAGGTCTCTACTGTGAGGTCTCTACTGTGAGGTACCTATTATGAGGTCTCTACTGTGAGGTACCTATTATGAGGTCTCTACTGTGCTGTTTCTATTGTGAGGTCTCTACTGTGAGGTACCTATTATGAGGTCTCTACTGTGATGTTTCTACTGTGAGGTCTCTACAGTAAGATCTCTACTGTGAGGGCTCCACTGTGATATCTCTACCGTGAGGTCTCCACTGTGATTTCTCTACTGTGAGGTCTCCACTGTGATTTCTCTACTGTGATTTCTCGGTCTCTACTCTGAGGCCTCCACTCTGAGGTTTCCACTGTGAGGTCCCTACTGTGTACTGGAGCTGATTGAGGATGAGTGTCCACAGATAAGGTCATCCATTCTCTGCCCATTCAATTATTGAATAAAAAATAATGACAAAGCATCGTGCTGATGGTTGCCATAGGAACAGTTGAAATATGGTCGGCTTGATGTGCAGGAATTTCCAGAAGATCTATACACTTTTGGAAGTCGTACATCATAATTTCATATTAAATGTTAGCAACATTGTGTCAATGTTGGTAGAGATAACTCAGCACTAACATTGAAATGTTTTTTTCCCTTTGGAAATCATGGTAGAAAGAATCCATTGAACACAGTATTACCCTGGCGCTGGTTCTTAATAAATTGATATGAGTCATAAACACATAAAAATGCATAATATACAATATTTATATATGATATTTGAAAAGCCAGATTTACCGCCCATAAACACAAGTTTTTTCACCCTTACTGAAGAACATGAGGTGGACATCGGTCAAGATGAGAGAAAAACATCAACAAAGTGCAATTAAGTAATTACCAGGCTTCAGGCTATCAGAGCTATTTAGTCAAGGAGCGCGGAATCAGCGGTATACTCGTGAATTAATGATTACTGTTTCTGTTTCTTCTCCTCTTAACCATATATAACTTACCTTTTCGCTTTTTTTTACATCATGGCTTTTGGTCAAGAATGTGATTATTACATTCTTCAACTTCTGAAGACGTGCAAATCACCAATCTGCCCTGTGTGCCTTTTCATTACATTCTGCACTTGCTGTCGCGTCTCTTCCTGTCTTCACAAAGAACCTTGACCTATAATGGCTGCTGCTGCACCTGCACTGTGAGTGAATGTTACCGCAGATTGCATCAGCTACGTTCTTTGAGCATTCTTCAGACACTAATCCATAATCAATAGACTCCATCGATCAATTGATAAATCCATTATAAATAGACTGATTGACACTCTAATTATCCAACACTAATAGATCAATGGACTGATGAACCCTCTAATAATCAGATACTAATCTGAATCCATAATCAATAGAATGATGATCCCTCTAATTAGCAGACACAAATGTATCAATAGACTGATGAACACTGAAATGATCAGACACTAATCCATAATCAATAGTCTGATGAACCCTCTAATTATCAGAAACTAATTCATAATCAATACACTGATGAACCCTCTAATTATCAGACACTAATCGATCAATAAACTGATGAATCCTCTAATTATCCATTCAAATAACACCTGGTGTGTGTGTGTGTGTGTGTGTGTGTGTGTGTGTGTGTGTGTGTGTGTGTGTGTGTGTGTGTGAAGACTTTATCAAACTCCAAAGAGGAAAGGGTGTGTTTGGGGGTGGAGATCTGTGGTAGCATGTGAACAATGCAAGTACGTTTCGACCTGTGCATGCTTTGGTGAGTCTTTGATGTTGGTCACTTTATAACACAAACCCCAACCCACGGAGAGTTGCTATGAGTGGTTCGATATTTTTGTGCCCATTTTGTTGTGATAATAAGATAATAACTAACTCATCATAACCAACTTGGTTTGGACGTAATCCTGGCATAATTAATTTGCTACCTTATCATAACCAACTTTTTGTTGTGATAACAAATTAATGAATATGTTATATCATCACGAGATAACGAGTTCAATATCATGTTATCACGACAAAACCTAGTTGGTTTTCTCAAGATTATTAATTAATTTAGCTGTAGCCTATAGGCTATTATATGGAGAGAACATTTACATACAGGACGTATTTTGAACTACAGAGAAGATTATTGAGGTTGTAACTGTATGAGTGGGAGGGGTTTTGGGAGTGTTGATAGTAAGATGGAACATGTCCCCGTTGCAGGACATTCTTCTAAACAAAGACAGAGGTACGGAATGGCCAGCATTTTATATTTGTAGAATATATCAGTTATAGGATATGATTTTATTGAAAACATTATTGCTATCACCATCGATCAGCATTGACTTCAGATATGTCTACGTCATTTTAAGCTACGAGCTAGTTGCAATGTTAGGTATTTGTAGCTTTAATGCATTCGTCAATAAACTGTTTGCACGTTCTGCCATGATTGCTCTCCTCTTCTCACCACTGTAGTCAGCTGTGAATAAATAGCCTATAGGCTATGGCGAATGGCTATAGGCTATATTATCTCAAGAAAACCAACTTGGTTTTGTTATGATAACGCATCAAATTAATTTGTTATCATGACAAAACCAAGTTGGTTATGACGAGATGACAAATTATAATTTGGGGGCATTATTTATTTAGACAAAAGGGGCACACAAATATTAAACATCGCATAGCTGCTCTTGGCTTCCATCCCAACCAAACAACATTTAAATAATAAATATGTTCATTGCACATGTATCTCTTTTTGGTAAGCGCCTTACATGTACATAAACAATGTCAGAAAAGCTATTCAGAAGCATTTAAATAGAGTTGCTGTTGTTGGTTGTTGCAGTTGTGTTTGCTGCATGTCTCTGATGCTTTCCATTTGAACATGATATGGTTCTTTGATGCTAACATTCAAATATAAATCTATGATATATTTTAAGCGCTGAGTGCAGCGTGGGTCTCTCTCTCTCTCTCTCTCTCTCTCTCTCTCTCTCTCTCTCTCTCTCTCTCTCTCTCTCTCTCTCTCTCTCTCTCTCTCTCTCTCTCTCTCTCTCTCTCTCTCTCTCTCTCTCTCTCTCTCTCTCTCTCTCTCTCTCTCTCCCCTGGTTTTGGAGGGAGCCCTGCGCACAGAGCTTTTTCAGTTCGGGCCCTATTCAATTATTTAAACTTTGCGGCCAGTTGATGTTCCTCCATGTTTATTATGATGAGCTGACAGGCTTGTGACCACGTCGACTGTATGACGGGAATACGGATCAGTAAATGTGAAATGGCTTGCGACGGTAACAATTGAAATGTTTTGTAGTGTATGTCTAGCATAAGGCATCGTTAAGTGCATTTAGCCTGCTTACCATCTTCAGATTAAAACTAAAACATCAAAACAAAATGATCCAGATGTCCCATTCCAGCGCCTAGTTCTAGCTGTTCCTTTTGGAGGAACAAAAGATAATTGGGGCCAATTTATTTTTATTTCAGAAAGCTTATTTTCCTTGGCATTTTCAGCCCAAGTTCTACAGCTTTGGTTCAAAAGCCTTTTTTCTGCTGTTTTCTGCTGCCAACCCCTTTGGCAGCAAATTGTGCCATTGTAATTTAGATGCAAAACCCCTGGTTGAAATGTATTGGTTTTATTTACATTTGTTGTATGTTGAAAACAACAAGCGTGCCAGGCTCAAGTTGGATATTTAGCATGTTTGCAAAGATCCACATTGCGACGAAGGTGCCAAGCATTTAATTTTTAACGGACATATGGGGACATTGATAAGTTCTTTGGAAATTGATGTAATTACAGTTCATGGAGAATTTAACATTTAGAACAAAAAATGGTTTAGCTCAGTTTGGTTTCACAGTGCAGTTTGGTCTGTGCAATTCTTTTAATTTTGAAAAATACCGAGCTCACACTACAGGACATTTTTAATCTTAACATCCAAGGAGAGCAGCTCACATGCAAACTGAATTACCCGGGGTTCCAACATCACAACATTTCTACAGAACTGAAAATTAGGGTTGGAATCTTGGCGTTGCCAAGACTACGGGAGAGTGGCGACAGAGTCAGGCAAATACGGCCCAAAAAGTAAGACTAGCCTACGTCGTTTCCATCTTTATTTTTAAGTTAAGGCTCTAATTATACTACCTCAATCAGCTTACTCTGCAAAGTAAATATCCTGGCATTTGATGACATTTTCCAAGTGAAGAAAATGACATATCGCTAATGTTCTATATTCTCGACAAATAAAATGGCACAGACTATTCATACTATTGTAAATGGCACTTCTGTCCACGGAGCTGAAAGCTCTATTTCATGTCCAAACTAAATCAGCTGCTTTCGTCCCGGCATTGTATTTAGTGATTTCTATAGGCTTTGATGTTGACAGTTTGATCCAGGGCTTCCTGACAAGATCCAGACTGGTTCAGGACAGAAGTAATCACTTCTTTGACCAGCTCAGATCAGAGGACCGTTCCAGCCAATGGAACCGGGATTTATTTTCTGACTTTTCACAGATTATACTAGGACTGGCAAATGTGTCTGTATACATTTGCCTACACACTGAGTATGAGCGTGTAATATATATTTTTAAAAAATGGGGGGAGGGGGGGGGATACTATAAGTGTTCTAGGGGCTTAACACTCTCTTGGACGCAGACATCAACATCCACCGCTGCCCAGACGGAGCGCAACACATCCACACCATGATCCACGCATCTCCCCACACAAGGGGGCAGTATAGCGTACTACCTCTCTGCATCGACGTCACAAAAAGAAAGGAATTCGGAGCAGAGTAGAACGCTCACAAACTTCTCGCTGTAGACTGACAAAAACGTAGCATTTTACACCCGTTTTTTTCTATATTGCGGTATTATTTTAGAAACACACAAATTGGTGTCGATTACTATGGTCAAGGACATAGAAGACTACGGGCTAAACTAACATGGGCACTTTTACGATCCCCGATGTTTTGGTTGTATTTCCCAGAAAGAAGGACAAATGCACTAATATGTTTCGTATACAATATATACTAAACAAAAAGACAAATAAATGAACTAAACAAATATTTACTATGAAAGTAAATAGAAGGGAATTGTGTCTTCTGCGGCAATTGTAGTGTTCAGGCCAAACTGTGCAGACCGATTTAATTTAATTTGCGAAAACATTTTCCTTGGCTAGGCTGGTTAATAAACTATAGCATGAAATAACTGCAGTTAATGAAATGCTGTTCAGGACAAAACGCTTCAGTAAAACAAATTGTTTATCATTTTTTGGTAGGTTTTACTTACTTTTTTTAGCTTGTTTTTGTTATGAAGACTAATGGGGTTCTCAGAGGGTGATAATCAAACTCCAGCTCTTCGAACTCTATCTGGAAACTACTTATTCTTGTCTTGAGTTTATTATCACCACGCTTTATTTACTATAACCTTACTTATTTAACACTGTTAAATAAAACACAGTGACACAGATTGAACAGAATGGAAAAGTCGTGAAAATATTGCTGATTTGGCAGGGAAAAACACAAAATACAAATTCTATGCAGGTAGACCGGTCATTTACTATAGGCTCACAAATCACCTACAGCGTGACCATTTGGCTGCGGTTAAAGGTGCAAAAGGTGTGTGTGAGTGTCTGTGTGTGTGTGTGGAGAGACAGTCTGCAATTTAATAAAAGAACACAAATGTGACACGGATTTAAAATGACGTTACAGTAATCACTTTCTTTTCTTTTTTTTTCTTCTTTTTTTTGCAATACAGATCAAGTCACTGAACTCAAGTATTCCTAATCCCCTTTGCCCACACGTTTCCCCAGCTTCTGATAATGGGGATTAGGGACCCTCAGAGCCCCTAGCCTGTACAACTGCCTGTTCCACGTCCCTATAAAACACATATGGATCAGCAGCTCTAGCAGCTAGCAGCTTCTCACTATCTTTCAGAAGAAGACCTGCTCATGTTGAAATGTGTTATTGTGAATATTACTCTGCTCATGATTTGAGAAAATGTATACTGAATCGACAGAAAGCTACACACATTGTACAGAGAGGATGAGCTGAAAGTTGTATAATGTTCTGAGATGAGAGATTTCCGTTTTTTTTTCTCATTTATATATATATATATATATTATATATAACTGAATAAAATAATTGTTTTAATCAAAAAGTCAGACAAGAACGTCCTCAGATATTTTACCTTCATTCAGCGAATCCGCTGTGATTTGATCTAATAATAAAATTATAGAGCTTTATATATTTCTGAAGGCCAATAAATCCACATTTCAGGTGTTTTATCTAGATACAGCTATATTGAGATTCCTCACAGGCAAATGTTAGCCTCTGCATTTAACATTGTAGGGGCAGTTTTCTTCAAACATTTATGTCCTTGATTTATGTATGCGTGCGTATGTATGTGCGCACGTGTGTGTGTGTGTGTGTGTGTGTGTGTGTGTGTGTGTGTGTGTGTGTGTAGGCCATGTAAATTTAAAATCTCCAATGAGAACAGTAATTAAAGTCGCTCGGATGAACACTGGATGAATCAATCACTGCATGAATTAAACACTGGATTAATTAAACACTGGATGAATCAATCACTGCATGAATTAAACACTGGGTTAATTGAACACTGGATTAATTGAACACTGGATTAATTTAACACTGGATTAATTAAACACTGGATTAATTGAACACTGGATTAATTAAACACCGGATTAATTGAACACTGGATACATTTAAACACAGATTTATATAAACACTGGATTATTAAACACTGGATTAATTTGACACAGGATTAATTCATTTCTCTTGGGTTCAGGGGCCATGGTATCTAAACTGAATTCACTCTGATCTCCATGTCTGGAACCTATTGATGTGAATTCTTAACATAAATGCCTGATTCTATTATTGGTATTATTAATATATAGGTAACATAGAACCCAGCTTTCAGGGCCCCTGGAGCCGCGATATGCTGTGTTTTAAGTGTTCCTATTGGATTTATTATTGGAAATAAGCCAAATCTCTCTCCCTCTCACACACACACATACTAGCATTCAGTAATGTTACGAGTATACTGTAGTAGCTAGTACACACACCCTGAAGTCACTGCATGACGCCATCTCCGTCATCCAGTGCCGAAGTGAAGAGAGCTTGCTCTCATTTCCGCCAGATAAAAACAGCATTTTGAATCAACTTCACATGGTTATGTAAGTAGGAGCGTTGTGTTTGTGTGTGTGTGTGTGTGTGCGCACTTGTATGTGTGCACACTTTTGTGTTTGTGTGTGCGTGCTAAAGCACGTGTGTATGTGTGTGTGTTTATCTGTATGTGTGCACACGTGTATGTTTCTGTGTACTGGATTGAGGGCTTGGTGGGGGGGCTGGGGGTATGTGTATGTGTGTGTGTGTGTGTGTGTGTGTGTGTGTGTGTGTGTGTGTGTGTGTGTGTGTGTGTGTGTGTGTACTTGATTGTTGAGGGAAGGCTGGGGGTATGTGTGTGTGTGTGTGTGTGTGTGTGTGTGTGTGTGCGCGCGCTTCTGGGTGGAGAGGCTGGGGGTTACTCTGAGGAACTCTTTATGAGCTCAGTTCAGATCAAAGATAGTATCTACCCCGTTATATTAGTGATCACAACACTGACAGGTGGCGGCATAACGAAAAGTAAGTGATGGTACATTTGTAAAAGGGGGAATTAAAACAACGTACCAGTGGAAATATCACCGCCTTGATCATTTGTTTGTCTCCAGGTGAAATACAGTCCCTGTTCCAACTCCTGCCACAACGTCGTGTCGCTCCCTGTCGATCTCCAGGTGAAATACATTCCCTGAAGTTTGTGTTTTGCTTTTGGATGAGCCGGTGCATTCCCAGCTGTGAACACCTGGCATATCGTTAGCGTGAGAGCTCTGTATCTGCCGCTGCAATAGCTTCACGGCTTCATGTCGCTGATTGTCACAGCAATGTGAACGATCTGGTTTCGGTACGTTTTATGACGCCAGTTGCGTTAGCAGTTTCACTGGGGATCTTTGATCTGAACCGGGCTTTATTAGGAGTCATCACAATCAGGAGCGCTGCTCTCTTCATTAGCACTCCAAGGACCAGTGGAGGAGCTTCCTTCGGAGCTCATCTCGTCACTGTGGAAACAGGAAGGGGGGCCGTTCATCAGTTCTCCAAAGAGCTCAGCGGAGGCCGCCATTAGAGGCTGCTCTTCTGATTGGGTCGCCACTTCCACGGAACGTCTGCCAGGTGTCGTGTCACAAACACGTCTTCATTTGGGTGTCTTCTTTTTCCCCCCGCTGATGTCCCGCTAACTTAGCCTCGCGAGACAGTCCAGATATTCAAGTTTGCGATTCGCAATGAATATCACTCTGACCGTGGCTGTGCAGCCCACCCACAGATGGGCGCAGCCTTACTTTGTTCAAAAAAACTCCAGCCAATCAAATGAAATAACTAAGTGATGCTCTTGCTACTATTAATTTATTATGATCATTCAGTCTATTTTGGATAAAAGCTTTTATTGCTTGATATACTTTCTTCGGGCGCTGCCATTGTTTGAAATTCGGCAGTCTGTGGCGCTCCTTGTTCGTCATGAACTGAAACTCCTTCCCCGAGCGCTGAATGTTACTATCATTTTTTTGGATAGGGTTTCAATTGGCTCAAGGCCAGACAGATCTGCAGAGAGAAACTGAGTGTGACCTCAGAGATCAGGACATTCTCACTACTGCTAACTGGGCTCCTCTCATCAGCACCGGAGACGTTTTTAGAAATATCTGTAATGAGATTTGCATCAGCTCTCCTCTCTATGTTCTACTGTCGATTTTAGTTGGTATGAGCTAGATTCATATATATATAATAAATTATTATTATTTAATATATATTATATTTCAAATTTGAGTATGGGACACGACTGTCTGCAAATAGAAGTCATGCGAGTGCTCAAGTGTTTCACCCTTTCATTGAATATTTGTAAATAAATACTTTAGATCTCTATTATCCCTATATGGCTTTAGCTTTCATTTGTAATCCACAAATACATTAGTTTATCCAAAGACAGGTTGAATAAATAACACAATCATTCTCAACCTCCCTTAAAAACACCCATTCAGTGTCCTTAAGCTAACGCTAAAGGCCATGCATTGAATTATTGATTAGAAAGGAAAGCATGGCTCGACTCCATATGCTCTCATTGTGCATTGAGAGCACTGCTACTCTTTTCTTGGTCATTACACAAGAGGGCTATCAACCAGTCATGATGAAAAGTGCTAGTTGCAAGCTGCTGGTTGCATGGGAACCCATTTCCAACAGCTCTGCTTCAGAGCAGCGGACGAGTTGGCAGAACTTCACTGGCAGGATGTGGGGAATTGACCCACCACAGCACAACTCCTTCCCCATTTCACATTACCATTAAGCTCTGGCATCCACATCAGGAACCTTTGGCCAGGAGTCGAACCCACTTGACTATGAGTGTGTGTAAGAGTGAGTAAACTTTCAGCTTCTAACCTTTCAAAACGGACAGGTCACATTTTGCCAAGGGAAAAAGCATAAAATTATGAACTTGAATATGTACCAAAAATTTACTTATTTTCCAAAAGCAAAAACCCAAGCACATAAAACCAAATAAAAAACGGATTTGCATAAGATTTCACTCTAAATGTTCTAAAACTAACTTTTTGTGGAGAAATCTACTGGCAAAGCAATTGTTTTAGTATGGAAACCTGAATTGATTTACCTGCAAAATGGTCAAATCGATCCGCCATTGGATGGTGGCAGGTGTTCATTTTGGACCTTCAGTGCATCCCAGCAGAATGTTTTTTGGAAATATTGAAGCCTTGAATTTCTAAATTCTAAATCTCTTTTTTTTGTTTTTGTTAAGCTACGAATAAATTAATCTCTTGAGGCTGACCTTTTGAGTAGTGACTAATAATTACAGGCCTGCCTGCTGGTGTCAAGTTTGTACCTGTGTCAGTGCTGTAGTTCATATTTCAGAGCTACGGTTTCAGTGTAATCTGTTGCTATAGCCATCCTTCAGCTATTGGTGAGTGAATGCAACATGTCTCAGGGAGGCAGCGAGCATTTCTTTGGTTGCTTATTTTAAAATATTACCCGCATACTAGTCTAGAATCTCACCTACAGCACCTTACAGTTACTACTTTTCAAGAAGTCCTACCTACACATGCAACAACTCAACCTCATCAATTATACAAACACAGACATGGGGAGTAAATTAAAAATGTAAATCCCTTCATCTTGAAGAGGTAAGGGTTATTCAGGGTCAGCTCCCTGAAAGCCAGATGTGCACCAGATACGGTACGGCTCCGGTACGGAAGCCGTGCGTGTGCCGGAACAGACTCGTCCCCGTGTCAATCAGCGCTCCAATGGGTGCAGATGCAGCACGTTTTACATGTGGAAGCCCTCCAGAACCTGCACGGCAATCCCTGCCGTTCCGTTCTTCTTTCGCATTTGGTCTACTTTTGCCGGATCCGCTTGTGTCTGAGAATCGTGGAAATGCACTTTTACCCGTGGCGGAGGTGGTGATGTACATTGAATTCTGTCTCGGCCGGCCAGCCCGGCTGTCGGATGCGGTGCACATTGGCCTTGCCAAGTGGACATGTAGATGGACGTTTGATGGTTTCTGCATGTAGAAATGTTCCACATGAGACAGAATAGACCAGAGGCTAGGATCATTGGAGGAAGAAGTGAGAAAGAAATGTATATGTATATGACTCAAATATCTATATATATTTTATTTAACCTTTAGTTAACCAGGAAAAGTCTCATTGAGATTAAGAAGCTCGTTTACAAGAGCGTTCTGGCCAAGAAATGCAGCAGCACAATTAACAGGGTAGCAGAATATATAGAAATATACATTTAATGTAATCATCCGGAAACCTGGACCTGTATGTGCAGCTGTTTTACTGTCTGCTCACACAATAAGTGCTTTCCACTGACTATTATTCAGTGAGATGCAATGTACTTCACATAATAAATACCATTCATCTATGTCAGCAGGCTGGTTATGCTCCCCTGCTAAATGACAAGATAGATAGCCAATGATGATTTTTTTCTCTGTTACACGTCGCTACTATAATCCCATTCATCGCTACTACATGGTTGTAGTTACTACATGATTACTACATCAGTACTACATGGTTGGAAAGGTTGGAACCTGCAGAGCTCAAGAGCTTTGCTAAAATACACAGATAAGGGCACTTTCACACCTCAAAGCTTCAGTGCATTATTATTTCAGATTCTTTATTGCGGCTCTTCTCCATACCGAAAGCAACAGAAATGATGTTACTGCTAGGATTCTGCTAGGATGAGAAAGCATCTGTCATTCATTCATAACCAAAGTCCATAGTGTCAGCTCCATTTTTTTCTGGCAACGTCAATGTATTTAGTCTAAACAGTCGCACATGAGTCAATTGTCCTTCTTCTAGTTCTCACGCTTATTGAAACAGTCTATGAAAATATTGTTTTGAGGTTAGTACCGATCAGACAGGTACTTTTTGGGTGAAATTGAAAAAATGTAACCATACATATGTTTGTTTTCTAGCATTGTAAACATTACAGTTAATAGATGCTTAAATTAGGTAAATTCTGCGTATGAAGATTCACTGACTGGGTTTCAACCACATTCGCTGCATTGTACAGCGAATCGTACACCACACACACACACACACACACACACACACACACACACACACACACACACACACACACACACACACACACACACACACACACTCACATCACATCACACGTCTACACAAATAAAAACATATGCAATAATTAATCTCTTCCTCATTTTTTATATCCACAAGTGGAGCCAAAATAGCAGTGACTCCAACATCGCTGGTGGTGACTTTAGCCAATTACCCTGCACCTTTTGGGCTATCACGACCAGCAGGTTGTTTCAGCGTAAAGCATGATGAATCACTTTGACCTGTTACGAGACACTTATCAACCCGTTAAAGTAATTACTGGGAGTATGGCCATGTCCCCATTGACTGGATCACTTCATCATGCATGTAACCAATGAGAGAGAGAAAATGTATTATAAAAACGACCTTCGTCATCCATCAACGGCCAACATAGGATGACCAAAAGCATATTTAAAAGCAGACGCCACAAGTTTTAGTGTTTCATTTTCGTTCGGTGTCCTTCATTTTTGGTAGTTACACCCAGTGTTACCTCTTCAAGGCTGCTTTTGCAAAAACCTTCAAAATCGGAGAATTACTATTTCAGAGTATCTCTCCCTTTCTGTCCTTTACACACCTTGAGGTGAAACTTACACCTCAGGATAATAAATCCATGAAATCCTTCAAAAAAGGAAAAGACTTTACCTTCACCTTTGATTTTACCTGTATTCACACGCGCACACATAACACACAAATCCACACAAACAATGATACGAGTTTGAGCCACAAACCTAAAGTAACTGGTACACTTCCTGTACCTGTAATCCTTCCTGTAATCCTGAAGCTCACATCAATGAGATGTCCATGTTCTCATGACCTTGTTCATCCGTCAGCCATCAGAAAAAAGGTGAGTCTCTCTCTCTCTCCCTTGACCTTTTCTGCAATCCACAGGCCTATCTCTCCCTCAGCCAGTGAGACCTGGTATTCAGTAACCTCTAGCTATGTGCTTACCTCAGGCCCAGCATTCAGTAACTCGGCTCGCATATCACCTGCGATATGGGGTCGCAGGTGACTGCTGACAAATGCTATAGATATTTGATGGCCCATTTTAGCAAATCATTTTCTATACAGACATCCTGTATATATGAACATGCTGAGTAATGACCACGAATGACCATAGCCACGGGCAAACTACTTAGTTTGTGGTAGAGCGGTGTGAGTACCATCACCGGGACATCAATATTACCGGCAGCTGTTGAATGGGTAAAAACTACTTGTGTGGAAGCAGAAGCAGAGGCCCAGTATTCAGTCACCTCTAGCTATGAACTCACCTCAGGCCTTGTATTCTTCAGGGGTGGCAAGACAGTTTCCTAAAGTCTTCCCCACCTGCAACTCTCTCTTTCTGTGTGTGTGTCTGTCTGTGTGTATGTGTCTGTGTGTGTCTCTCTCTCTCTCTCTCTCTCTCTCTCTCTCTCTCTCTCTCTCTCTCTCTCTCTCTCTCTCTCTCTCTCTCTCTCTCTCTCTCTCTCTCTCTCTCTCTCTCTCTCTCTCTCTCTCTCTCTCTCTCTCTCTCTCCAAAAAAAGACTGTCTGAGTGGAACTAATTCAGAGTGCGGTGAAGCCACATGTACAGTTCCAAGTTGTACAGATCGACTTCATCCGTTGATTAGCCGGAATTGTAAACGGCGCTGACAGTTTTGAGTCAAACATGTTTCTATTTTGTTGCTACTCGCCTAATGACGATTGATGACCGCCTGTTAAAGTACACAGTGAGTGATACATCACAGCCTCAAAATCGGAAAGACTCAATCACTCTGGAATTATGACGTTCATATTTTAATAGCAGTGATTAGGGCAAAGCAGCGTAGCGGAGGGGCGCTGTGTCACCCAAAGGGACAAAGGGGACTGACGTTCCAGTTCCTTGAGACGGAGACACACTACGTTTGGGTGGACTGCGGACCCATCACGGCTGGACGATGAACTCGACAGACGTAATCAGGCCAGATCAGCTGTTTTGTGTTTGTGGAACATTAGCTGTAGCGCTGCTGCATCCGACTGAGGTCGTTTCACAGGGCAGACGAAGCCTCCCTTGTATTTTTTAAGCCATTTTCTCACTATGACCTCCTATGAGACATTTTCCAGAGGAAAACACCCCTTCCTGCCTACTCACTAGGGAGACGTGTGTGTGTGTGTGTGTGTGTGTGTGTGTGTGTGTGTGTGTGTGTGTGTGTGTGTGTGTGAAGGGCGGGGGAGTTGGAGGGATTTAAAGGTTGTGTGCAAGAAATGAAGACATGAAGGGAGAGGGAGAGAGAGCCAGAACACTGGGTGGGAGTGAAGCTGGGATGTACCTTGATGGATGATATGCTCTCAGCACATGAAAGAGGGCCGCAGGGGAACGAGAAAGAACGAGAGAATGGGGGGGGGGGGGGGGGGCGTTAGACCGCCTCCTTTACCCATCACCCCTTACCCAGGGGTGAGGGGTGTGGGGTGCAAGAGGTAGAGGGCGGTGGGTGATGGAAGGAGGGCGGTCAGGGCTTCTTTGAGTTCGGTGGACGTAAGAAAGCCCTGGCTAACATCCGACATTGAAGGAATCTGGGAGAGTGCATTAAATAAATGCCAGTTTCTTTCTACATTTATATTTTGCATGTTTAAAGTTAAAAAAAAACAGAAAGAAGTAGAATTACCTACATTTTATGATTTTTCTCGAACATTTGTAAAGTTTTTTTGCTTGATACATCTGTGATGGATACAGTTTCACAAAGGGTGAATCCATTTTCTAGAACTTCCAGAAAAACAAGGACTGAATAATTCGGACTGAATTTGACAAATAGACAATAGGTGATTTATACATTAAAATAAATTCCCCAAATAGAAAACATTTAAAACATTTATTATCTATCCATTACATAAAGGATTGGCTAAAATTACAATCTTTCAGACATCCAGAGTGAATTGTGAGCCATTTAATGAACATTCACATTAGCCTTTGAATTAGGATTACATTAACCAATTAACAAATGTAACTATTAACTAATTTAATGTAGATGTACAATAACACAAACACACTGACATACACTTAGCAACCACAAACGTGTTCTCTGACCCATATTGCACCTGTTATCTCTACATCATCAAAACATAAAACTGTGGCTCAACAACACAGGAAATGAAAACCACATGCCAGAATCCAGGACGAACAAATATGTATTCGAATGTGACAACTCAATGTTGATTGTTATGTATATATCCTGTGTCATGTGTTTCCCGAGTGACAACACATGCTTCAAAATGTCATGTTAGAGGTTAGAGACATGTGTGTCTAGAAATGTTGAAGGTGAGCTGTGTTTTTCTCTGTTATCGGAATAACCGATAATATCTTGCCTGAGCACAGTACCTAACATAGAAACTCTTATCTGCATATCCCCCTTCATGTTCTTCACGTTCTCTGTGCATGGGTGCTGAAAGCATCATCATTTGCAGTCAAAGTAGTAGAAACACTACTGCAATAAGTGCTGCATTTTTGGCCTACTTATAGTTTGGAGAGGAAGGCAATACATATTTTGGTATCTAAGTATCACTTGACTCAAATCTAACAAGTTGATGTGAATCACAATAGTTGTATATAAATAGATAATAGCCATTTTACACAAAATGAGGGTTTTAACCACATCCAATATCATGTGATTTCAACAAAATGAATGTTTTATTTTGCTTCATATTTGTTAAGCTACTGCTTAAATAGTCTACTGTAGGCGTGGGATTAACACACTTGTATTAAGTGTCTCGGTATGAAAAACGCGTATTACTTTGATACAAACAAGTCACGTTAGGTTGATTGCCAAGGCATTGTCTGAATTCTGGCTTCCACTGAATTCTGGTCAACCTGTAACTCCAGCTCCTCGAAACAGGGCCCTTCTCCGCAATTAAAATAGAAACATCATTACACGTGCATTTCATCATCCGCCCATTACGTAACAAGCACTTAGCGTGATTGCCAGGTAAGACGGTAATGAGCGACGACGAGCGGGTGTTTATGAAGCGATGATAATGCGATATTGCCATTAGCGCCGGGCAGAGAGTTCATCTGTGTGCCGTTGTCGCCCAGTGGAGGGTATTGTATGCGAGATCCCGGTGTGGTGATGGAAACATCCGCTGGTCGTTACGTGAGATCCTTGTGGTGATGGAAACTACAGCAAGAACTAGAGATTTGTTTTTGGTGTTTTGGCAGATGTTGCTACTTTTCATAAATGTTTTCATTCATTGAGGTAGAACAACGATTTTATCTTTGTAAACATGGAAATGCTTGGCCTTTCAGAAATAATTATTACCATATTGTGGCGATCCCTTGCCGCCGTCACAATATTTTGTAAATTATTGTAGCTATTGTATTATTGAGGCTGTTAAGAGTAATGGATAAACCCAATGTGTGGATACATCTCATTAAAGATTCTCTGTGCCCTAAATTCCCATCTAAAGCATTGCGTAATGTCAATCAAATTCACACATACTCGAAAGTCTATGATCAGTTCTAGCTTTACCTCATTAAAACCGATTAACTCTACTTTCAATCAATCTTTCGTTTCCTTGTTCCACCATTTCCAACGCATTGTTTCGATGGAGTAGTTCAGGACTTTAGCGTTCATTCAACTCTGAAATCCACCTTAGGACCGTCACTTCAGCCATTTATAAATGTGGTGCATAGCGACCTTTGAAAAACTTAAATAAAATTGAATGAAACTCTAGGGGGAATATGCTCCAGTTGTGGTGGCATCAGGGAAAGAAGCCCCCTGTCATGATGGGCATGAGACCGCATGGTGGGAATTGTAACGTTGATTAACAAAGCTGTCTATATGCAGCATACGACGCAACGCATACACAACGCTCTTGGTGTGAATTTAGGGGTGAATGTGGGACTATAATGTCTATAGAGCCAGCCTTGTTAGATACTTTCCATAAAGGCCAAATCCAAGTGGTTTCGCCTTCTGAATATATTAATTAATTATTTATTTATTTATTTTATTAAATTTTGTCTTGCCAAAAAGTGTGACTAATAAAAATGCATCATTCTCCCAAGAAATCAATTTAGCTAAATGTATAAATGTTTAGATCTTTTTATGAATTCCTTGTTACATTTGAAAATTCTCCCTGACTCTAATACCAAGTCAGAGTGACATCCCTTACACATCCCATACATAGTAAACTAGTCTCTCTCTCTCTCTCTCTCTCTCTCTCTCTCTCTCTCTCTCTCTCTCTCTCTCTCTCTCTCTCTCTCTCTCTCTCTCTCTCTCTCTCTCTCTCTCTCTCTCTCTCTCTCTCTCTCTCTCTCTCTCTCTCTCTCTCTCTCTCTCTCTCTCTCTCTCTCTCTCTCTGAGTGTTAAATCATTCATTGCATCTCTATCCCTCCCCTGACAACCATCATGTCAATCTTCAGAAAAGTCCCATCTGTAGTATTGGGTTTCTGTAATCCTAGCACAGGACTCTCGCTGGCTCATCTGGGCTTTAGGAAAGAGAATGGTTTACATGGAAACTAATTGTGTGTGTGTGTGTGTGTGTGTGTGTGTGTGTGTGTGTGTGTGTGTGTGTGTGTGTGTGTGTGTGTGTGTGTGAAAACATGCACAGTATGTAAGTAACTCTGGCTGAAAGGCTTGATAAGATCAATAACTTTCATCATGGAAAACATTGATTTTTCCATGCATAACTCAACAGATGATGCATCGGGCCAATTAGGGTTCAGGGGTACTATCTGTAGGTTCCAGAGTTATTCATGGAGAAAGGGTGGAACATTCATGTGTCTTTTATAAGAGGTGGATGTCTCAAGAAAACGGCTAGACAACCCTGGTTACTTCTAAGCAAGTTACTTTGAGTTCAGACCAATGACGTTGTACCAACGCAATTCCTGGACCAGTGAGGTAAAGGGTCAAACTTTTCAGAGTTGATGTTGCAGACTTTTACACAACACGCTTATGAAGTAGTACTAACCTAGTAGTACCTAGCAGTATAAGCCCAGTAAAAAGCCTGGTGTGACGGCTCCCCTTTGACTATGGACCCAAATTCAGATTTTCAGGTAAGATCTTCACACAAGCGCCGTAAGAAGTGTGGGAGATGTACGGCAGGAGGGTGTCATAACTCTGAATTGCTGGGTGTACATTTACCAAGAAATGGAACACAGCAGTAAGATGAGTCATGTATTCTTGTGATCACAGGTCGTCCCCTTTGCCAGAAAGTATGTGAGGAACCCAGAGGTGGTATGCAACATGCTCTTACAGCCTAAACGTTGGACTAGTTCAGAAACAAATGTCATAACTGTAACCAATCATTAACTTTCAGATTTCGATTTGACAGCCATTCATTATCAAGAGAGTTCTGAAAATGAAAACCAGACAGACATGAATTAGCAATTTCTCTGATATTATACACCATTTCCATAATGGTTTTACGCTCACATTCATATAAATATTACTGAAAGTACAAAGGTAAACCTAAAATAAAACAGATATGATCTATTGTTTAGATATTGGTTGAATTGTGACAGCACAGAAATTAGTTGTTTTATCCATCTTTACTTTGTAAGCAAGTGTAAAACAATAGAGGGATATAGCATCACTTCAGACCTGCATTCCATTCAAAAAGCTTTTCTTTGACAGCCCTTGATTGGTCTGCCCTGCAAATGAAATATGCATCACACCGCTGAAACCACAACAATCCTCACTGATAGGGTGGAAACTCTGCTTAACTGACAGCTAATGAGCAACTCCAAACAATTCCAGACCCCTTCAAATATAGTGACAAGTTGCAGCTTGTAAAGGGAAACTTTCCACCGCTGCCGATATATTACGTAAATATTGTTAACGGCTCATCTGTGGGCGGTGTGGAGGTACTCAAGTTCCTTGTCATGACAAAGAGCCTCAGTTCCGTGGCCAAAGCGAAACCCCTGGCAGCTCTACACTCAACGCCATGCTCTACACGGTATGTTCCAGTCCTCCCACACCGGTCGACCAAACTCGCCGGTCCGGCCGTGAGCGGTCACGGTCATTGCCCTCGTCTTCGCTGTAATCCATCAACGTCTGGTTTGGTCCGCGCCGAAGGGCAGGATGATGTAGCGCATCGTTTGGTCAGTGGAGATGGTGGTCATTCAGATGCATCCCTGCCCACGGCCTGTGTGTTCATTGGTGCCTGGAGATGGCCACCACCCATGCTCCAAACATCCAAGGCATGTTTTAATAAGTCCTATTGGACCAAGGGTCCTCAGTGTCTCCACGCCAAACACACGCTGTAGGGTGTAAATAAATCCCACATAGGCGGATCTACTTGGTATTCTGGTAGTCAGCCCCGGGAACATCTTATTCCATGATTTATATTTACAATCAAACTACCGTCACTCTGTTACGGACTTGTAGAGTGTGGAGGCTGTGTCAGAAAAGCTTCTAGCTGTTTCCAAGCAAAAAAAAAAAAACTTAAATGGGAATTTTAGGCCAGGCTCGACACTTTTGCTTCTGAGTTCCCTTTCAAAACAAACACAACAACATAACATCTGCACTCCCCACACATGTGCAAATGTTCAAATTCCTTTTGATCCCTAATAACGCAGCATTTCCGAAATCCAAAATCCTACTCATAATCGACTTTACCGTGGGTTTGTTTCAAGTAGCTTTTATAACTTTACAGCCGACTGCATCAAATCTAGTTGAGTCTGATTATAATTTAATCCCAAGATTCTCTCCCTCCCTCCTTGTTTCTTTGAAAACAGAGGGATGAGGAGAAATGAAGCAGGTGAATCAATTATGCAGA
>JACYXH010000410.1:1567500-1640000 GCA_026745465.1 Lota lota | reverse complement strand
TGTTTAACCTCAAAAGCCAGGAAGAGATATATCCTAACTTTCAAATGTAGCTTTTGTAGTCTATCAATTGATCTCTGAGTCACCTGAAGCCGTTCCAGCACCAAAGGTAGATCTTCATTTGGTTGATCTTTTTGAGGGGTTGCCTCACTATCACAAGTTTAATTTGTACAATGCAGTATTGGTAAATCCCACATCAGCTCATTGTTCTGTTTCCTTTAAATGGGTAGTGGATATCCTTTGTTGCTCGAAATCCGGCAGAATTTGTAAATGACTGTGTCAAACCTGTTAATTCTTCAGTTTATCTAAACTTCTATGGCATGTTTAGAAAAACAAAATGGTCTAGCTTGGACGGGCTGAATGGGCTAGTTTGACGGCTATATGGGCAAGCTTGGAGGCAGCTCAGAACCCTATTTATGCAACATCAATTCTTTGTCATTTTGGGGTGACATCATTGTCTTTGAAACTACCACTGCCTTTCTGTGTGTGTGTGTGTGTGTGTGTGTGTGTGTGTGTGTGTGTGTGTGTGTGTGTGTGTGTGCATGCTCTGTGTGTGTTTGTGTGTGCGTACGTGCATGTGTGTGAACGTGTGTGTGTGTGTGTGTGTGTGTGTGTGTGTGTGTGTGTGTGTTTCAATGAACGAGACTGCGTTAGAGGCTTAGTTATTTTTGTATCCTGGTGACGGTCAAGTCATCTGGTTTTACCTTCTGCTTGAAGAAACCTTCCTGCTAATCGTGGACCTCTTGATAAACATTCATACTGATCGTAGAATCCCAGGAATGTGGGGGTAGAGGAAGATACTCTAGCAGTGTAGAGGGGGGGTTATAGTAGATGATACTCTGGATGGTGGTGGAGGCTGGGCAGCTGCAGCAGGTGAAGCGCTACTCATTATGGCTTAACAAATAACATTTCTCTTTCTCCTTGACCCAGTTTATCCTCGTCTGAGATTCAGCTGGGAGAACAGGGAGGGTTAGCGTTCGAGAAGAAACAGCTGGATGGTTTATGGGAAGCGTAAAAAGTGGCCCATACGTGGTCCGTGACGGACCCACCGTCCCTCGCCGTCTCTCACCACCTGGTTGGTACAAAGTGCAGCGCTGAGATTACTCTCTGCTTCTGTCTCTGTCTGTCTCTCTCTCTCTCTCTCTCTCTCTCTCTCTCTGTCTCCCTCTCTCTCTCTCTCCCTCTCTCCCTCTCTCCCTCTACTAGATACTAGATGAGTGAGTGTGTGTGTGTGTCTGTGCGTGCGTGTCTATGTCTATGCGTGCGTGCATGTGTGTGTGTCTGTGTCTGTCCGTGCGTGCGTGCGTGCGTGCGTGCGTGCGTGTGTGTCTGTGTCCGTGAGTGAGTGTGTGCATGCGTGCGTGTGTTTGTGTAGTGTCTTGGCTCTGCAGCAGTCAGTCTGTTGTTAATGTTTATGGCTGCTGAGTGACAACAGGGCTGAATAACTGACTATTAAGACGTAGTATAGATATAGATACTGTAGATATAGAGAATATAGATATAGAGTGAATATATATATTGATACTGTAGGTATAGAGAGAATGTCGATTTAGATACTGTAGATATAGTGAGAATATAGTTTCAGATACAGTATATAAAGAGAGACTATAGATATAGACAATGTAGTTATAGCGAATATAGTTAAAGTTACATTAGATAAAGAGAGAATAAAGCTATAGCTACTGTAGATAGAAATAATATAGATATTGATTCTGTAAGTATAGAAGGATTGAGATAATGTAGATAAAGAGAGAATCTAGATATTGAAACTGTGGGTATAGAGATAATAAAGATATATGTAATGCAGAAATAGAGATGATATAGACCCTGTATTGTTGTTCTTGTTTTTCTTTACTGCATTTACCCTTCTGACCCTCTTTTATTCCTCCAGTAATAAATAAATAAATAAATATATATATATATATATATATATGTTCACATGGTAAATCTGTTGAGTTGAGTCAGCACATATTGTAGAGGAGGAAGAAGTGGTGTTGTAAATAAATGCTCTTATGGAGGAATAAAACTTTTGTTTTATCTATTTAAAAAAATCGCAAGCACACACACACAGGCGGACGCTCACACACACACAAGCTCGCTCACACAGAGGATGCTCACACATACACACACACACACACACACACACCAGGGGTGCTTTCGGCACATAAAGCCATTGGGTGCTGAGCCCAAAGGTAAATAGAGGGGTCCGGGGGGGATCCTCCCTGGAGAATATAAATATATTTTTTTATGCCTACAACCCCCATTTTAACACATTTTGAGATTGGTCTATGGATTAGAATCACTGAACTGTTGACGAGCCAATAAAGTAGCTAAACCCTCGGCCATACAACAATCTCAAATCTTTGCAGACTCACGCAAAGGTCATCACTACTGCATGATTCTCCCCATATGTGATGTTACCATGACTTTATCTCGTAAACGCTCCCCCTCTCTTCCTCTTTCTTCCCTCTCTTTCTACTCTCTTCTGTTCTTCCTCTCTTTATTGCTAAAGTCATATTGTTTAGTACTACAATTATGGAAGCCTATCATTAAAATGAAGCGGTAAAGAACGAAGACTGACTGTACGCTGTCTGTGCTCTCATCGCTCTGCCGCCCGGGTGGCATTCAGACCGGGTTCCTGCAGCTGAGCGTAGCACTAATAAACACCTTTTTCGGATCAGGGCTTGATAAAGATGAATAGGTACTCCAGTCCCGGAAGCCTGGGTCTGCCAACCCCCGATGACAAACACACAGGCACACGCTCAAACACACACACACACATACACACACACACACACACACACACAGACACAGGCGCACACGCTCACACACACAGTACTAATAGAGGTCTCAGCTCCCACAGAGCATCATCAATCAGCTACAAACTGTTAATATATTGATCACCTATCCCCTACCTGACCTATCAGATGAACGCCCCAACACCAGAATAACATTTTCATTCTCAATTCTCAATTTTCTTGTTTTGTTATAATCAACATGAAAGTAAATGGCCTCAACACTGAGTACTTGATTATAGCCCCCATATGTAGAAATGTCATTAAATCACAGAAGCCATTAATATTTGTGTGTTATCATGGTCAGCTCCCGTGCCCTGTAAATCAGAGACTATCATTTATTCTACAAATGACATAATAGACGCAAAAGGCTAAGCAGAGCTCCGGAAGCAGTGTGTGTTATCAGGCCGGCACAGGCGTCCATTCTGGCAGAGAGCAGTGAAGACGTACCTCACTACCCCACTACAGCAATATGGCCGTGAAGGCATGCACAAACGGAGGACCAACTTTCAGTGTGGAATTGCAAATATGAGCCACATTGCGTTGGATATATTTTTGCCCCCCGACTCTATCCCGAAATATAACTTCTCTAACTTAGTATATATCTTATTGGCATCAGTGAACAGATCCTATGTCTTAAACAAAGTTTACGTAAGAGTTTAAGTAGCAGTGATCCTGCCTTATGATCTGTCACTGCACCGCTGTTCAACGTGTAGAATGCAGATAAACACACCTATAATGCCCCAATTCGCTAGTAACACACAGTTAACATAAACTCAGGGGTATGGTTATGCTTAGGGTTTGGTTAGACAACGGGGTTAGACAATAGGGTTAGACAACATTTAAGTATGCCCATATTATACATATAAGTAGTCTATTTTGGAATGTTGCATTCACAGTTCTCTCTATATTCTGACACAGGAAGGAAAATATGATGATATACTCACTACTCTTAAAGGATTTATGATTTAGTACTCAATGTGCACCTAACTCCGACTTCAGACATTTATCCAGAATATCATGGTGAGAAAAAAGGGGGAAACATGCATTTCCTTGCAGACATAATGTTTTGTTGATGATGTGAAGAGTCGGAGTGCATAACTGTGGTATGAAAACGTAGGCTGGTTACTTCCTAAACCTACAAGCTTTAAAACCCCCAGTTCTACCATGAAAGCTCAACAGACAGCCATAACGAGGAGGAACATGGTGTGTTACACAGTGGGGGTTAAGAGAATGCTGCAGAACAAACAAGGCAGCGAGGAGAACACAATAAGACGAGATTAGACAATATTGCTCTATTAAGGTGTGTGTGTGTGTGTGTGTGTGTGTGTGTGTGTGTGTGTGTGTGTGTGTGTGTGTGTGTGTGTGTGTGTGTGTGTGTGTGGGTTGAATGCTGGGAATCCCGGTTCTGAGAGTTCAGAGATTTCCCAGTACTGAGACTTCTCACCATATTCCAATCCTGTTTCTCGAAGTCAACAATAAAATGATAATAATACATGAGTTGTATGAACAGCGTGGTGGGAATTGGAACCATTCAACGACTTTATATGAACACCATTAGCCTACTTTAAATAAACGGTATAAGTCTACATGTTATGAACGTCATTAGTGTCCGTTATATGAATATCAGGGTCAGAAGAGGGTCAGTGCAGTAAAAGAAAAACAAGAACGACTCAACTGCATACCGTATCTATATTCTCTCTTTATCTGCTGTATATATGTATGTTCTCTCTGTATCTACAGTATCTATATCGGGTTAAATAGGGTTTACTTATCAAGGCAGCCATGCAAACTGTATTGATTCATTCTGATAAAATACCAAACAAATAACAAATCTTATCTGTATTAACATTTACATAAAGTAGAGTGTTTTCTGATCTTCTTCAAACTGATCCAATTAATCTAAACAATAGATCAATGAATAGATCAGAGGGCCAACAAATTAGGAAAATACAACATAAATTCCACTTCTTAGAATCCCAAATGTTAAAGTGAATCCATCATGGTGGTTGTCTATCAGCATCATCATCAAATACATAAAACCCTCTCAGTACAGGGTGCGAGGGCAATCATCGTCAGATGACGCCACTTCCTCCCAGTGCTGGTTAGCTCAGGTGATGTTGGAGTGTGTGTCACAAGGGCTAGTGAGGGGAGGGAGGACCCCCTGCTGGTCTGAGGGCTGCGACCATCACTAACCCTCATCAGCTCCACATCACTATTGAAGAGGCTCAGATGTGTCTACACATGTCCATGTACTGCTTGTATAAAACAGATACACACACACACACACACACACACACACACACACACACACACAGTGAATAATGCGGGTCACCTTGTGTATAAAATTAAATTAAGGTCCCAACATGGACAAATGTAGCCTGGATGTGAGGCCAAGGTGGAGAACTGGGTCACCCACTTGCAGTAAACCCAGAAGACAGTCAGAGTGCAGCAGAATTCCCAGTCACATGCTCTCGCGTCTCACAGGGTCCTGGAATAGGCTTGTTCTAATCCTTTAATCACATACCTGCTAAATATGGATTAAAAAATGACTTCTTTAAATAATGTTCATTGCTCAGTCTGGAGAGATCTGCTCAGCAAGCTAGCGTGTCAAAATAAAAACACTGGGACTGTACAGGTAGCATCTTCTCTCATCCATATCCATAATCCTCACCCTCATCCATAACCCTAGCCCTCATCCATAACCCTAGCCCTCCTCCATAACCCTAACCCTCATCCATAACCCTAATCCTACTCCACAACCTTAACCCTCATCCATAACCCTAGCCCTCCTCCATAACCCTAACCCTCCTCCATAACCCTAATCCTCCTCCACAACCTTAACCCTCATACATAACCCTAATCCTCATCCATAACCCTAACCCTATTAGGTCCAACTTTGGTTAGACTCACGTTCATAACTATAATTAACGTATTTTTGGCAACATGTTGGTCTTACCTTATAACCCATAATAATTTAATCTTGGACAAAAAGGTTGCCAGGGAAAACCATAAAGTATAATTAGGAGAGCTGCAGCAGTGTAACTTCAGGAAGACTTTTACACTTAACACAGAATCTATTTCTATAATCTATATTCTACTCATCAGGTCTTGCCTCTGCTTCATTTCACGGTGATAGACAGCCAATGTAGCCAATCAAATGTTTCTTCCAATGGAGCAGAAAGCATAAAAATGAACAGTTTCCTCATAAGACAGAGCTCCCAGGGTCTGTAGCTTTGCAAGAATCCAATATTTAATGAATATTTCTCAACCTGAAGGCTTAAACACACTTTTATAGCACAATTTCCCACAATGCAGAGCAAAGTTCAATCAATATTAAGGAGAGTTTTTGATGTAGTCTTAACATTTTGGGACATTATCTACCGGAATGCCCCCTTAGGAATAAATAAAGTGCCATCAACAGCTACAGTAACTGTGAAGATCTTCAAATAAACAATGCAGCAATGCTTGAGTGCTTGAGTCATATTTTGTCTCAATGAAGGACCCATGTGTTTCCTGACCACTGACCATGGCCACTATACTAATCACGACACGCCCCTGTCCCTGCCTATTGCAGTGTGGACCCCTCCTTGTCCATTCTGTAAGTGCTCACGCATTTGCTCACTCTGTGTTGTTAGTCACGCTGCCATGGAGGAGTTTTGTTAAAGGGTAGGTTTAAAGAACACTAAAGTCTGATAAGTTTGATTAATAATCTTAATCACATAGTAGACAAGCTCAAATCTGGGTGAACAGGGAGTTTCGCTTTATTTCGCTTAATGATTTGTTTCAACAAATCATGTTGCTGGAGGCGGGGATCTGTAAGCACGTAACAGGCGAAGTCAAACTCGGCCAGCACAGGTCAACTTTTCTCGGTGGGAAAGCAAGCTGAAATAACATGGGTGAAGAGACACCCACGTTATTAGAAAAAGTGTCTGTAAAGGTTTCAAATCAATAACGTGTAGCCTGGCCACTGTAGAAATACACTCATTAAAATCCCCTTCTGAAACCTTCATCCACTTGTGCAAATGAGTTTCTCTTTGTTATAATATCTCCATAACAAAACAGGAAGCAAGCAAACTAGCCATTCCCTACTGCTCCCTGTAACTGAAAACAAGAAGTGTCTGTATATCAAACTCTGCAAGTTGGTTGTCTTGTGCCATCAGTTAGAGAGATGAATGAGGCTGAATCCTGAATTGAGTTCATTTTGATGCCTTTATTATGATTTCAAATCAAATCACTGAGTTGTGTGCACACTTTTACACAATCTAAGATGTAATGTATTCAAATAAAAATAGCATGATTACAAATATTGTTGTATTTGTTGCATTTGTTCTCAAATGTACACATAAGAATCACGTTGCGGAACTGCAAATCCATTCACAAATTTTGAAATATTTTTTTCAACTAGAAACATGCTACACATGCACAAATCCCGAGTACAACTATGAATATGTTTTTTCACATATATTTAGAATGAAATTAAACTATACGTAGCGAGCCAATGCTACATTCATGCTCCATGTGCTTGCTTCGTTAAAACAATGTAATTCTATTTCTTTCTTGGTCACACAACAAATATAAACCGACATTTGTGCTCTGTCATTTGGGCTTAACTTACTTAACTTTATCTGAGAACTGCCCCAGCTCTCCTTCAGAGAAAAAAACGACTATTTTTCGAGACCAATAACCCACTAAAGGATCAGCATACGTTCTCTGAAAGGGGTCCACATGGAATACACTATATTGCCAAAAGTTTTGGAATGCCTGCCTTTACATGCACATGAAGGTTAATGACATTCTTAATCTGTAGGGTTTAATATAGAGTCTGCCCACCCTTTGCAGCTATAACAGCTTCAACTCTTCTGGGAAGGCTTTCCACAAGGTTTAAGAGTGTGTTTATGGGAATTTTTGACCATTCTTCTTGAAGCGCATTTGTGAGGTCAGGCACAGATGTTGGACGAGAAGGCCTGGCTCGCAGTCTCCACTCTAATTCATCCCAAAGCTGTTCTATCGGGTTGAGGTCAGGACTCTGTGCAGGCCAGTCAAGTTCCTCCACACAAAACTCACTCCTCCATGTCTTTATGGACCTTGCTTTGTGCACTGGTGCGCAGTCATGTTGGAACAGGAAGGGGCCATCCCTAAACTGTTCCCACAAAGTCGGGAGCATGAAATTGTCCAAAATATCTTGGAATGCTGAAGCATTAACAGTTCGTTTCACTGGAACTAAGGGGCCAAGCCCAACCCCTGAAAAACAACCCCACACCATAATCCCCCCTCCACCAAACTTTACACTTGGCACAATGCAGTCAGGCAAGTACCGTTCTCCTGGCAACCACCAAACCCAGACTCGTCCATCGGATTGCTAGACAGAGAAGCGTGATTCGTCACTCCAGAGAACACGTCTCCACTGCTCTAGTGTCCAGTGGAGGTGGGCTTTACACCACTGCATCCGACGCTTTGTATTGTACTTGGTGATGTAAGGCTTGGATCCAGCTGCTTGGCCATGGAAACTCATTCCATGAAGCTCACTACGCACTGTTCTTGAGCTAATCTGAAGGCCACACAAAGTTTGGAGGTCTGTAGCTATTGACTCTGCAGAAAGTTTGCGACTTCTGTGCACTGTGCACCTCAGCATGCGTTGACGCCGCTCTGAGATTTTACGTGGCCTACCACTTCGTGGCTGAGTTTCAGTTGTTTCCAATTGCTTCCACTTTGTTATAATACCACTAACAGTTGACCGTGGAATATTTAGTAGTGAGGAAATTTCACGAATGGACTTATTGCACAGGTGGCAACCTTGTACCACGCTTGAATTCACTGAGCTCCTGAGAGCGACCCATTCTTTCACAAATGTTTGTAGAAGCAGTCTGCATGCCTAGGTGCTTGATTTTATACACCTGTGGCCATGGAAGTGTTTGGAACACCTGAATTCAACGATTCGAAGGGTTGTCCCAATACTTTTTGAGTGTATATTGAAAGTCCTTTCTTGACATGAACTCTGTAGAGAAAGCCAGCCTACTCCAACATTTTGGGATTTCTTTTCAATGTTAAGATGCAGATCACGCTCGCCCAATACAATCTCTCTCTCTCTCTCTCTCTTCCCTACCCCGCTTCCTAGCTCTCTCTCCGCCGAGTGTAGACACGCACGCCTACGATGCCCTGACCCTCACAGCATGTTTCAAAGCCCAACGCCCCAAGGCCCCTGAAAGCGGGCCCTGGGCTACGTTGGCCGAAGAAATCCCCCCTCAGCCAAGAGGAGCAAATGGCAGCCATACTAGGCTGAGGCGAATAAATACAGTGAAAAAGAAGGGCGCGTTTGATCAAGCTGATGGAAACTCAAATAAACAGGGAAGATGTGAATTAACATGGCACACGGCATCTGCTTTGATGTTTGGATGAAGCGATCAATAATTAACGTTGTGTAAATTGTATAGGTACGGTATGAAAAAAGAAGAAAAAGTCTTGAGGCGCATTTATTTACCCAGTCACTGCATTCCTCTACCTGTGGACCTTTGTAAACAATGAAGATCTGAAAAGACGCAGATATTGAGCAATGCTGCTGGTTGGTGATTGGTCGGTTGGTGTTTTTTTGGGGTTACCTGAGAGGAAGTGAAAGGGAGGCAGCGGAGGATTTGTAATTATCCCCGCACACAAGGACTGCTGAAGCTCGCAGAAAACAAAACAAAGCGTCGTCTTCCACGCACCCTCAGGAGAAGCACGGCCCAAAGCAACAGAGTGGGAGGCGAATATCCCAACATCAACATCCACGTTTTATTCACTTGTTTTTCCCTAGAATGCGTCAGATGTAACACTGCTACCTTTTCATTACCCACCGTAATAGTGTAGCCAGGCATTTTATAAAATAAAATAAAAATGTATGGTGCTAGTGTCTGTGTATGTTGTAACTTTTTCCGCATCTTGTCTTTGAAATGCACTTCGTAATGAGACATTCAACTTTATCTTAAAGCATTATTGAGCATGTGAATTAAAGTCCAATCTTGATGTTACGTCTCACGGAGGAAATCTAAACAAACCGTGCATTTACAAATATTAATCCCACAGCACGTTTACCTTTGTGTGTTGAGTTCATTCGTCGGTGCAACTTGAGTCCATTGCAACACTGTTGGACACACTAGAGTGTCTGATGGTCCTTGTTATGAACCCCCAGAGGTACTTTGCTTGTACTGACTGGCCATGCTTCGACATCTGTCCCCTGACTTTGCCGTGTCCCTGTCCCCTGACTGCTCTGTGTCTCTGTCCCCTGACTGCTCCTTGTCTCTGTCCACTGACTGCTCTGTGTCTCTGTCCCCTGACTGCTCCTTGTCTCTGTCCCCTGACTGCTCCTTGTCTGTCCCCTGACTGCTCCTTGTCTCTGTCGCCTGACTGCTAATTATCTCTGTCCCCTGACTGCTCCGTGTCTCTACCTCTTGTCCAGCAACAGAGACTGGAAAACAAGTCACAATATGACTTAACATCCCCTTACAGAAGCTTATTATTATTATTAATACATTTTATGGGAATTACCCATAAACTTGGGCGATTCAGATCGACGGAGAGAAAATGTGGACAGGCTATTATTACAACATGTGAGATAAGTTGTTCCACCGACGCTAAGCTAATGACTTGGACAACGTTGCTAGTAAGTTGCTCTTCAGGCATATTTGGACAACTTCATCAGTAGCCCTGAATCCCTAATTATCAATTCAATGGTCACTCCCGGTGTCTGCAGCGGGAGTGACTATCAATAGCCTCTCCGGCAGCCGTGTTTGTCCAGTTCCATTTTCTCAGAGAACTGACGCCTTTAGTCAATAAAAATTTTCTCTTTTTCCTCACCCGCTCTCCTGGGCTCCTTTTATGACAGGATTAAATTGTCGAATTTACAATTAGGGGAAAGTAATTTCCCCTGCTGTGCGTTTCTTTTCACTTTCTTTCTCTTCCATCCCTTCAGTCCAAGCAAAATGGACCCCCCCCCCCCCCCCACACACACACACACACACCGTAGGCTCAGCCCTGTGTAATGCATTCACAAAAACTGTCTTTTTCTATTCCAAAGAGATGAATCTCATTTTAATAGCGCCCACTGCAAAATCCAATCTACTCTGGGCTGTCCGACAATGAATGATAGACTTATTATGGATAATACAGTTAACATAGATAATAGACTTAATATGGATAATATCGATATTAAAAATAGAATATGGATAATATAGAAAATATAGATAATATACTTAATATGGATAGTATACAGAATATGGATAATAGACTTAATATGGATAATACAGATAATAGACATAATTTGGATAAGATAATTAATATGGATAATTGACTTAATATGGATAATATACGTGACATGGATAATATGGATAATATAATCAATATAGATCATATAAATAATAGACCTAATATGGATGTGTAGTGCCCCTTCCAGTTAGTAGGTGGGAGACTTTCAGAATTAAAAATTCCAAATAACTTTCGTATTAACATGGGTCTACAGAAGGTTTATTTTAAACATGGGTCAACGGGAGGTTTATTTGCCATTGGTAGCTGACAATAAGGTTGTGGCCACAACAGTCACACAGGAAGTGATGGCCAAGAAGGACAGCAGATTTCACAACAGAAGGTCGAACTTGGAACTGGAAACATGTCATTTGGGTCTTCAGAGTGAGCTGGGAACAGGCTCCATGAATATCGTAAAGATGCCAAGACAGAAAGAGACAAAATGAGGCTGAAACCTTGTTGCAGAACAACTTGTGTGGTGCCCAGCAAAACAGCTAGTGTGAGGTTAGAAACCAACTTGTGTGGTGCCCACTAAAACAGCTAGGGTGGGGTTAGAAACCAACTTGTGTGGTGCCCACCAAAACAGCTAGGGTGGGGTTAGAAACCAACTTGTGTGGTGCCCACTAAAACAGCTAGGGTGGGGTTAGAAACCAACTTGTGTGGTGCCCACTAAAACAGCTAGGGTGGGGTTAGAAACCAACTTGTGTGGTGCCCAGCAAAACAGCTAGGGTGGGGTTAGAAACCAACTTGTGTGGTGCCCACTAAAACAGCTAGGGTGGGGTTAGAAACCAACTTGTGTGGTGCCCAGCAAAACAGCTAGGGTGGGGTTGGAAACCAACTTGTGTGGTCCCCACTAAAACAGCTAGGGTGGGGTTAGAAACCAACTTGTGTGGTGCCCAGCAAAACAGCTAGGGTGGGGTTGGAAACCAACTTGTGTGGTGCCCACTAAAACAGCTAGGGTGGGGTTAGAAACGAACTTGTGTGGTACCCACCAAAACAGCTAGGGTGGGGTTGGAAACCAACTTGTGTGGTGCCCACCAAAACAGCTAGGGTGGGGTTAGAAACCAACTTGTGTGGTGCCCACTAAAACAGCTAGGGTGGGGTTAGAAACCAACTTGTGTGGTGCCCACCACAACAGCTAGGGTGGGGTTGGAAACCAACTTGTGTGGTGCCCACCACAACAGCTAGGGTGGAGCCTTTATTGAATGTTTTTAATCGTAGAAGACTTGATGATGGATTAGTCAACCCCTTGGTGATGTTGGCATGGCTGGGGTGTGTACATCCCAGGGCTGCCGGCCCGTGTGGTTTATTTATCACTAGAGCACTTGGAGAGATGTAGTGGAACTGTTTATGACACAGGCATGTGAGGGGGCGTCGTCCAGGCACAATTTGAATATTTCAAGCGCTGGAGATGGAAGGCACAGAAAGGAACAAGGCCTTTCCATCCATCTAAATGCTTTCTGAGTGGATGGCATGGCTGAGAGAGAAAGACACACGAGCATTAGATACCAGTATTACTGAGCCACTGATTGGTCCCTGAGAGATTTCCTGCCGAGATGGGGAAAACACAGAACAGCAGCAGTCTGCCAACTCAGTATATATATATAAAGACACTATATATATATATATATATATATATATATATATACACACACAGCATATAATTTTTAGGGCAAGGGTTCAAGGACATTACAATGTGTCCCTCTCTTTTCTGTAACTAAATTCCTATTTCATATTAATGCATGGGTTTGGCAAAACTAGTCTTTATTCGACCGACAGCGTGTGCCGAAGCCCTTGCCCCTACTGTTTCGCCATGTGCAACAAACACACACAAATATATATAGACCCACAATACAATATAATGTAGTCCATGTGCAGCAGCCTCAACCCTGTCTGTCTGTTTGTCTGTCTGTCACTGATTTGTATTTCTTTTTTTGTGGTGTGGATGTCTGATTTCAGAAGGCATGATAAATGTGCCGGAGCCCTGCGACTCGCTCATCTGCTGCTGAAGCGGGACAGTCGTTCTGTAAAGCCCTGCTACACAACTTTAATCAAGTTTACTGCAAGGGAGGGAGAGAGAGACAGAGAGGCAGAAGGAGAAAAAGAGAGAGAGCGAGAGAGACAGACAGAGGGAGACAGGGAGAGAGGAGGGAGAGACAGAGAGACAGAAGGAGACAGAAGGATAGAGAGAGAGAGAGAGAGAGAGAGAGAGAGAGAGAGAGAGAGAGAGTGAGACAGAGGGAGACAGAGAGAGAGGAGGGAGAGACAGAAGGAGAGAGAGAGAGAGAGAGAGACAGAGGGAGACAGAGAGAGAGGGGGGAGAAACAGAGAGACAGAAGGAGAAAGAGAGAGAGGAGGGAGAGACAGAGAGACAGAGATTGAAGGAGAGAGAGAGAGACAGAGGGAGACAGAGAGGAGAGACAGAGAGACAGAGAGAAAGAGGGAGACAGAGATACAAGGAGAGAGACAGATAGAAGGAGAGAGAGAGAGGGAGAGAGAGACAGAGAGACTGAGAGATAGAAGGAGAGTGAGGGAGAGGAGGGAGAGAGAGAGAGAGGAGGGAGAGAGAGAGAGAGGAGGGAGAGACAGAGACAGACGGAGACAGAGGGAGAGAGAGAGGGGGACAGAGTGATACGGAGAGATAGAGGGGGGAGAGAGGAGGGAGACAGAGATGGAGGGAGAGAGATAGAGGGAGACAGAGAGAGAAGGAGAGAGAAAAAGAGAGGGGGCAAGAGAGAGCGCAGGGGGAGTTGAATGAGCTCATCTACATATGCAACCAGGCCCCATCTCGACCGCTCCTGGAATATGGCGAACGAGCCTCATAAAAATTGTAATCCACCAGCAGGCATGTTGATCATGTCACACTCTGGAAACATCGTTGAGTGATCTTCACACCACAAAAATGATTATCTGTTGTGCAGAGGGCCCTAGACAGAGGTAAAGACAGATGTAAAGACTGTGGTAAATAACAGAGGTAAAGACAGGTATAGACAGAGGTAAAGACAGAGGTATAGACAGAGGTAAAGACAGGTCAAGACAGAGGTAAAGACAGGTAAAGACAAGTAGACAGAGGTAAAGACAGGTAAAGACAGAGGTAAAGACAGAGGTAAAGACAGAGTTAAAGACAGGTAAAGACATAGGTAAAGACAGAGGTAAAGACAGAGGTAAAGACAGGTGAAGACAGAGGTGAAGACAGAGTGAAGACAGGTTAATACAGAGTTAAAGACAGATTTAAAGACAGAGGTAAAGACAGAGTTAAAGATAGGTTAAGACGAAGTAAAGAACTGCTGTTCCCCATCCTACTGTATATCCTCTAATGAAACATGTCTGAACGTACATCCTTGTAAGGAACAACATTATAAGATGATAGGATAAACCTTTATTAATCCTCGATGGGAAATAGAGGTATCATAGCAGCAACAGCAATGACAAGGAAACCAGATTAACACACTGCTCAGTGGACACACCACACAACACAACACACCCCAAATCTCCAACACAACAGTGATACAACATGGTGACAAAGCCCTAGTACCAATACATACACTATGTAGACACTCAGCACATTTCACAGCTGCAAATTACTGTCAAAATGTCTCCGCTAATGTTCTTCTGAGCTAATGTGCTTCTGAGCACACACTCGCAGCGCCCACTCTGCCTGCTACTCTCTCTCTCTCTCACACACACACACACACACACACACACAGAAACGCAACCACACACACCTCACAAAGACCACCTACTGTCCTTGATTAGTAGAGAGACGAAGAGGCGGACCTCTGGCCTGTGAGGTAGATGAGAGAGAGAAACCATTGAATGTTGCTTGGTGGGATGAGATGTGGTCACCCACCCACACACTCGCTCACCTAAGTTGGCTTATGCAACGAGTTTTTAGTAAGATGGCTGAGCCAGAGGTAGCTGTGTGCTACAGAGAGTGGGATGGTACATCCTCCTCCAAAGTTCTAAATGAAATACGTCTGAAACAGTTTTATTGAAACCACAACATTTTAATAGGGTGATTGTTAATGGGTATTAAGTTGGCTTGAATGCCATTATTTCAATAAGGAATGAAGGGGTTAGGGTTAAGGTGAGTGAATGTGGGAGTTTAGGGTTGGTGATAGGGTTAGGGTGAGTGTATGTGTGGACTTAGGGTTGGTGATAGGGTTAAGGTGAGTGAATGTGTGAACTTAGGGTTAATGATAGGGTTAGGGTGAGTGAATGTTGGGGTGAGGGTGAGTGATTGTGGGGGCTTAGGGTGAGTGAATGTGGGGGCTTAGGGTTAGTGTTATGGTAAGGATGGGTGAATGTGGGGGATAAGGGTTAGTGTTAGGGTTAGGGTGGGGGAATGTGCGAAAATCGTATCAGTGAGTATTGGTCACATAAACAGGCACATGTTAGATGATTAATGCTAATACTAATTTGCATAAATAACAAGTATGTGCTGACCATCTCCATACATATTGGATCAATCCAATTGTAAACCAGTTGTAAACTAATATTGCGGTGTATTATGGGTATTAAGTAGAGCACTGTGTGGGTAACCATATATGTGCACTAGTAGCACTAGGGGTATTGTCTAGAGTTAGTAGAGCTAATGTGTTGCTAGAACTACTGTCTAGAGCTCCTAGAACTACTATGTAGCTAGAGCTACTGTCTAGAGCTAATATAGCTACTGTGCATTTAGAGCTACTGTCTACAGCTACTAGAGCTACTGTCTAGAGATACTAGAGCTAATGTGTAGCTGTGTGTGTGTGTGTGTGTGTGTGTGTGTGTGTGTGTGTGTGTGTGCGCACACACGTACACACCACTACACTAATGTATACATAAATGATTAGGTATTGATAGCCCACACACCAAGGATCACAAACACACACACACACACACACACACACACACACACACAGGTGTTGTGACCACAGTATGATCTCAGATGCTTGTGGCCGTCCCTGGCGGTGTGCTGAGTGAGAGTTGAAACAGGAGGAGGCTCTAATGTTCTACAACGCCTGTCTCCCTGGCAACATCATGGACCAAGGTCACAGACAAGACGCCTCACCCCAGAGAGAAGGATCAGAGACAGGGAGAAGTAAAGAAGTGGTATTTACTGTTATCCAATAGCCTTGCTGTGTGTGCTTCATAAATATCTGCAGAGAGAGCGAACCTCCCCCTGGGCGGACCGCTAGAACGATTCCCCTTGAAGTGGCGGTGAACCGTTACCCAAACTGTGACATTTGAATCCAGCACAGCTCTGTACCAACTCTGCTTTTCTTTAACATCTTTGTATTTACAGTCTCTCCCATTCCCTCTATCTCGCTCTCTCTCTTCCATTAGTTCATGAGATTTAAATCCAGAGTGTTTGGACATGTGTGTGTGTGCGTGTGTAAGGGAGACAGACATACACATGACACATTGTGTTCTAAACTACTAGTACGAGACAATCACAAATCAGTAGCAGTTGAAGTTAAAGTCAGACGATGAACAGACATATGCTTAGAGAAGTTGAACAGACACAAACCCTGTAAGAGGGGGAGGGAGAGAGAGCAGTGGGTAGAGAGAGAGAGACAGAGAGAGAGAATAAAACCCAAGATACAATGATGTATGGGCATGTGATCTTTGTATAATTAAGGCTGTTTGTGTGTGTGTGTGTGTGTGTGTGTGTGTGTGTGTGTCTGTGGGTGTGGGTCTGTGTGTGTGTTCAAAAGACGGATCACCAATTTTATTCATGAAAGAATTCCTATAGTCATCCACTGTATTTTTCATCTAAACATACGATCGATGAAAGCTAAAGATTTAGCGCCTCATCTCAACTAACCAAGTATGTTGTAATCCTGTTGGAGTCGGGATGGGCGGGCTCACTCTATATCCAGCAGGTCCCATGAAATCTGAGAGGATCCACTCCCTCTATATATCATTTCTTGTTTTATTCCACATGATGATGTGTGAGGGCCAGACTGGAGTGCTAGCGACACGGCCGTATCACGGCGTCAGAAGCACTGCTGCTCTCCCCCCGCCCCCCCCCCCCCCCCCCCCCCCCTGCCCCCCGAGGGACCTCGTTGTCTTTAAATGGTGCCCTTGCCTGGAAATGGCTTTTCATACTCTGCTGGTGGAGGTGGGGAGATGGGGGTGCTGTGGGGGAACGGAGGTGGGGGTTGGGTGGAGGTGTGGGGGCAAGGGAGGGGAGGGGAGGCTGGGGGTGGAGGTGGAGGGGGGGGAGGAATGGGGGATGGAGTTTGGGGTGGGGGTGGAGGTGTGGGGGGCGAGGGAGGGGGATGGAGGTTGGGGTGGTGGTGGAGGGGGTGGAGGTGTGGGGGGCGAGGGAGGAGGGAGTTGTGGGGGGGATGGAGGGGGTGGAGACGTGGGGGGCGAGGGAGGAGGAGGTGGGGGTGAAGGTGGAGGTGCCGGGGGGGGGGGGGGGAGGTATGGGGGATGGAGGTTGGGGTGAGGGTGGAGGTGTGGGGCGTGAGGGAAGGGAGGGAGGGGAGGTGGGGGATGTTGTGGCTGGTGCCAGCTTTCCTGGTAATGCTGTGTTCTCCTGGAATCAGGCCGACGGTAGACGGTAGCTGGCAGAAGGACAACCCCTTCTGGACACCATACGATATGTATGTATAGCTGTGGGTTTTATTTGTAATGTTCCTAACCCCTGCATTTGATGGTCATTACAACCATTATACTGAAACCTGGAAAGGGAAAACAAACACTTCAGACACTGTGTGCTTCACTGCCATCTACCAACACTCGTGGTGAGTCTTCTTCAACCTTGGCCTCATTCACAGAACCCTGTACGCGTCTCGGCTATCTGTTTATGACACAGTGTGAATCACACAGGATGTCTCAATCCCCCTTTCCTGCAAGCATACTAAACTTGAATCAAATCAGAGCATATATATATATTGCTGTATTCCTATTGGTTCATTGCGGATATAAAGTGGACATCATAAATGGTGATTTATTTAGTTGTGGGAGAACATGCATACCATTTACATATTGTTTTACATTTCATCTGTAGCCGTGACAAGGACTCTTTCCTGAGCAACATTTATCTCAGGGAAAGGAGCAAGACCGGCCATGCTCCGTCAACCCCGTTCCTGAGTTACTAGTTACACCCTGGCTCTGTTTTCCTAGCCGTTAAAATGGCAGAATTACAGCCCTCTGGCACGGTCCCAGCGCTGTTACGGGGTATCACGGGTATCACAACATCCCTGCACTAAAGCACAAATGTTTGTATGAAAACGTAAAATGTTGTGTTACAAATCCTGAGAACATCATCCAGACAGTTGATACAGTTGAACTGAGAGAACTAATATCTTGACCAAAGAGGAGGGGGAGCTGAACATTCCCCCCCCCCCCCCCACACCCCCCCCACACACACACACACACACACATCTACACACACCCACACATACCTCACCCCACACACACACACACAGATGCCTGCATATGCTCTCTATTTCTATGTTGTGTTGACCATGAAAACACTTGCTTTAAATTACATTTACCTGCATAACCAAAATGTAAGTTAACTTATCTAAACATATTTAGTGTGAACTACTATTTAGTTATCTGTAATGCGATTATATAAGTTTCCGTTACCCAACATTTAAATAACGACATACCAGTATGAATTTAGTCAGGTCACACTTGACTCACATTACTAAATTGAATAGCCTTTCAAATCACCTCTCAACGTAATTAGAGTTATCATTTGCTGAAGTGAAGAAAGTAATTGTGAGGCTTCAACACCATATTCACCCAGCATTTTGAATGATGAGTTAGACCCTAACTCCTGGCCCAAACACTTGCTCAACTCTCCTCGTTGGGCTGCTGTTTGCCCATCGGTTGCTTTTTGCTTTTGGGTTCTTGTTCGCCCTTCGGCTCCTTTAAGCCTTTCCGTTTATCTATGCTTTTTCAATATAATTGTTTTCCCTCTTTTTCTCTTAGAAATGATTCACACATTATAACGTTGTCTTAAGAAAGTGTCTAGTATCTCAAGTATCTAATGGACATGTCTGTTTGGGCTATTACTGATTTACGAACCGGTATGTGTACGGCAGGATTGCCCTTCAAAGAATCCCATCGATGCACTATAGTGCACAGAGCGGGGAGCACACACACACACACACACACACACACACACACACACACACACACCAACAGAAGTCCAACACCAGTTTTAAAATTAAGTCAAAGAGCTGTCAGCAGTGCTGCTGGGCAGACAGGCAGCGGTGTCTAATAAATAAATAATAAATAAAGTGGGGAAGGCTTAGAGGCAATGTCCCCTGACAGCTGCATCCCAGTGTGGCCACACCCAAACACACACACACATGCACACAAAAACACACATACACCCAAACACACCCAAACACACAAACACACACACGCCTGCTATTCCAGGGCTGAGAAACGATTGGACATGTTTGAGAACAGTTGCGTCGAGGCTCACACTCACATTCACACAGAGCAATAAACAGACTTTGAGTCAGATGTGTATTAAAGGAACACTTTTATGAAATGTTAACACACACTTGACAACTAGGGCTGCTAGTACGGCTTTCTGTCGGAAGGCCTTGCAATTGTGCAATACCCTTGGAACTTTAATGAGACAATAACTGCAAACGCCAGTCATTTTCAGTGGTGTCGTGTGTTATGGTGTTGTGTTATGATGGTGTGTTTTGCTATGGTGTGGTGGTGGGGTGGTGTTGTTCCTTTCTGGTCTGCGAGAGGCTGACATCATCCCATCCTCTCCACCTGACCTATATTTGACCTTTCATGACAAGTGGTCCCTAATGTGACATCCCCTAAACCAGTGGTCCCCAACCTTTTTTGTCCCACGGACCGGTTTAATTTAGGCATAATTTTCACGGACCGGCCTTCAAGGTGTGGCAGACAAATACAGCAAAAATAAAATAACACGACCGGCATAAAAAAGAATGTTAAGTGCATAAAAAATACAACTCACCATAACGCTGAATCAGTTGCCTCGTTTGCTAGCTTGTCACCACATATTATGCAGAGCGGACTTGGTGCGTGAGAGTCACCTGTTGCGATAAACCCGTATTTTAAGTATGACTCCTGGTATTGTCTGTTAAAATAAGCTTTCTTTTTCTTGGAGGTCGTAGGCTCCTCTTCTGGCTCCTCAGCTGGCCTTTTCCCCTTTGCAAAGAAGCTCTCCAAAGACGTTTGTTTTTTACTCATTTTCGCTAGTTTGCGGGCTTATTTTTTGAGTAATGTATCACGTGACCAAGACAAGCGTCTTGACGTGTCAAGAGGCACAGGCGAATGTTACATCGGAGAAAATCCGGTAGTTTTTTTTTTTTTATAAAACACCTTTCAGACTCTAATAATCAATACAACGGAAATAATATAAATTATTTATTCTTTCTGTGAGGCCCGGTAACAAATGCCCGGTACCGGGCCGTGGCCCGGTGGTTGGGGTTCACTGCCCTAAACTATCTTAGGTGAGACACACACACACGCAAATCGCCCATGCACACACACACCACATACACAGATACACGCACACACACACACACACACACACACACACACACACACACACACACACACACACACACACACACACACACACACACACACACACACACACACACACACACACACACACACACACACACACACAGCATGCATGCATAGTTACACCCTACCTTGTTTTTCCCCTCCTAATGACAGGAGCAAAACACACGACTGCCTGGCAAACAACAACGAGATCCAACAGAAACCTGCAAAACCTGTGAGGAAAACACTTAAGCCTTGTTTGTTTGTCATGTTGTGGGCATTTTTCACTATATACAGTATATATATATATATATAAATTCTAGAGCTGAGAGGTGTGTTTTATTATAACACCACGGCGAGAGCCTCATCACCAATGTCTGAACTAATGTGCAAGTCCTCACATACTCTCATTAGCTGGCCAGCGTTCTGTGAGCTAAAATAACCCTGGTAACTCATGACATACAAGTGGTTAACAAAACTCTCTTTCAAAATACAAAACAATAAAAACCTTCCTGAAACAAGGCGTCCTGGAAAGTAATGTAACTACTCAGGTGTTGCAATCCTCATATCTGTTGATCCATTGAAAAGGTAATACTTGCTTGAAAATGCATGGGCAATTCACTGTTGGATTGTCCCAGCAAACATTGATGTATGCGATTAATTGTGATTAATTTGATATATTAATCAGCATAACATGTTATTAATTCAATTTTAACATTTGAATCGCCTGACAGCCATATGTATATATATATATATATATATATATATATATATATATATATATATATATATATATATATATTCGGGCTGTCAATCGATTCAAATGTTAAAATCGAATTAATAACAATATGATTGGTACCAGCACACAGACCTCTCCTAGGGAGATTGTGTGGAAATCTGTGCTGTTACCTGGACCTGGTACCTGTTACCGGGATCAGTTATATGTTACCTTAGCTGTTACATCGAGCTGTTACCTGTTATACTATGCTGTTACCTAGACCTGTAACCTGTTATATTATGCTGCTACTTGGACCTGTTACCTGTTATACTATGCTGTGGGCTGCACCTGAAACCTGTTATATCATGCTGTTACCTGGACCTGTTACCTGTTATATTATGCTGTTACCTGGACCTGTTAGTTTATGCTGATACCTGAACCTGTTACCTGTTATATTATGCTGTTACCTGGACCTGTTACCTGGTATATTATGCTGTTACCTAGACCTGTTACCTGTTACCTTTCCTGTTACTTGGACCTGTTACCTGTTACCTTTGCTGTTACCTATACCTGTTACCTGTTATATTATGCTGCTACTTGGACCTGTTACATTTGCTGTTACCTAGACCTGTTACCTGTTATATTATGCTGCTACTTGGACCTGTTACCTGTTTCCTTTCCTGTTACCTAGACCTGTTACCTGTTATATTATGCTGCTACTTGGACCTGTTACCTGTTACCTTTGCTGTTACCTAGACCTGTTACCTGTTATATTATGCTGTTACCTTAGCGGTGTAACTCACAGATATTTGCTCTTTCACTGTGGACTGGGGACCCCTGCTGGCACATTGTTAAGCCTCCTTCTTGACACTTTCAGTTTTCCCCTCCGTTGCCCTTCGCTTTGTTAACCCTGCATCCTCCTCCTCCCCCCCTCCCCCCACCTTTGGCCTGGTTTCCATTTCTCTACTCTCGAGCCAGAATTTGTTTCTTTTGAAATCCTTCTCTAATAAGATTACATAGTAGGCAGCAGTAGCAGATGTTAGCCAAGGAGAGCCCCAACCAATCCATCTGTCTTTGGTGCTTTGAAACCACTGTAGCATTATTCTTTTTTGGACGGGTAGGGTACACTTCATTACACAGTAACCCTAACCATAATCCTGCACGGGTAGGGCCTGACCCTCACTGCCAGACAGCTTCCCGACACACCAACATGTTGACAAGCTTCTACAAAGAAATGGGACTCTTTTTCTTTTTAACAACACAGAAACAGTGACTGAGAGGTAGACCTTATGTCGCTTTATTTTGAATAGCTGTTATCGTGCCTCATAATATACTGCTCAAAAAAATAAAGGGAACACTTAAACAACACACTGTAACTCCAAGTGTTCCCTTTATTTTTTTGAGCAGTATAGTATTGTCCAGCTTAAAATAGCGATTGTTCAGATGAAATTACACAATACTACACAACAAATAAATAAAGGCGTGTCAGGCGGTGAAGGAAAAACTGCCTTCATTTTAATTAAGGTGTGGGGTTGTTTGATCATTTACACGAGTGTATGTGCTTGTGTGTGCGTGCGCGTATTAGTGTGTGTATGTGTGTGAGCACACGCATATACAGACTAATGAGGGAATATGGCCTCAGGCTCCTAGGTCCTCCATCCCTGACGGTGCAGGAAACGGCACCGCGGTGCTTGTGGGGCCAGTGGAGGTCTTTCGTTCAGCACTTTGGCCACTCATTCTCCCGCCCTCTCTCTATCGCCAGCGGGGTTCGTGAATGACCTTCTTCAGGACATATAGTATTTTTCATCTAATCCTTGCTGAAATGGTGCCTTGCGCGTTACAGACCTTGTCCAATATCCCCAATGACCCGCGCTCCGGCGCCCCTCCTAACACTGGAGATCAACACTGTTTCCTCTGCTCTCCATTATTAACAATGCTTCATAAATGATGACTTCGCTATTTACTACTTTATTCATGATTCAGAGTTTCCGTTAATCTAAAGTTTTTTTGTATTTATTTTTGTTAGTTATCAATAGGTTTGGTTCCTTGTAAACATGAGGCTTGTGCATGCTTTGTGGTTTCATTACAACTCACTGTCACCTAATGTGTTAAAGACTGTGTGTGTGTGTGTGTGTGTGTGTGTGTGTGTGTGTGTGTGTGTGTGTGTGTGTGTGTGTGTGTGTGTGTGTGTGTGTGTGTGTGTGTGTGTGTGTGTGTGTGTGGGACAGCAACACAAACAAATCCAAACATGCTAGAAGATGCAGCATGTGGCTGTCAACACACTACCAGGGATCGCACATATATCTGTGACATCATAACACTGTCGGCCACACTGCCTCACTTACACTTACACAACAACCTCACAGACTAGACTACACTAATGCTACACTACACTAACACCACAGTACACTTAGTCACACTGCACTACACTTACACTAACACTACACCTCACTAACACTATACTACACTACACTACCACCAGCCTCACAGGTGCACTCGTGAAGTTAACTTTCACCAGATTCCAAAGAAGGAATACAACCAGTAACAACCCCCCCCCCCCCGCATTCCCGCCAGGCAACAGCCCCCTCCTCTAAAATATTTACACAGAGTATGACAATGGAAATCAATTTATAACAAATGCAAGTAGACAATTAATTTTGCGTGTCAACCTCACCAGCTGCAACAGCTAAATAAATAATTACGCCCAGGACGAATTTGCATATAGGTGCATCCATTACGATTGGAAAGGAAGCTGTGAAAATGTATTTGAAGATGCAGTGGAGCGGCGGTTTATCTACAAAGCGTGTGGTGTGTGGAGAGGAATGCCGCTCAGACCGCCCAGCGTAGCGTAGCATGCTAACCCCCACCCCCCACACACACACACACACACACACACACACACACACACCTTAACATCTCGGGTGAAGCACAGACCACAGAAGTATCCTACATAGACAAGCTTAGGATTCACTGTCTACGCACCATTGAAGCCCCACGTTCCCGTCTTTAAGGATCCAAAAGTGTACAGCAGAGTAACAGCAGGGAAGAGGAGGCCCCTAGGGTAACCGGTGAACCAGCCCGAGGGAATCACGACAAGGAAGAACCCTCATAACCTCAATAGCCCTCCTAACCATCTTAGCCCTTCCAGCCCTCATAACCACCATAGCCCCGATTTCCATCAATTATTATCTCAATATGCCTATATCCTAAACAGTCTGCCTGAAATCTAAAGTAGTTCAGCATCCCCTCCCAAGCAGGGAAGGCATTTGTGAACCATTTCCTGAATCTTTACATTTTCGTTATCTATCGCGGAAAGCTATTTTAGTTTACACCACTCTTTCAAAAGGCAGTAAAAGCGGGCAGTAAAAAATTAACTTAGTTGGATGATAAAATACATAAAATGTCCCAGAAAATAAAAATCTATTTTTGGGGCGTTTATTGCCATTGCATTTAGGATTTCAGGGTCATATTCCCTCTGCAGGACTTCATTCACTTCAGATATACTAACACACACCCAAACAACAAAATATACATGCATACACACTGACATATTCAACTCTAGACAGATATAATTTGTCTAGAGCTGGAATCCAATGGGCAGCCACATATGAAATGAATCTTAGTGTTCATGTTTTTTTTGTTTTCCTTTGGGGGGGGGGGGGTCCTTATCACAGCTGGGGGGGGGGGGGGGGGGGGGCAAAGCCCCCTAGCCCTCCAATAATCTGCACCCTGGATGTTAATGTCATGGATGTTTATGTCATTGATGTAAAATCATCGAGAACTTATTCCCATTTTTGTGTAAAAAACACAAAACTACCGTTGAGAATTACACTGTTTTAAAGTACTGCCTTTTAAATGTCCTAATCCAACTATTAGGAATTATTCATCACAATTAATTAATAATAAATGCTGTTTGATAACATATACTTCTACAGAGCAGTATTGAAAATCGGTAGAATTTGTGTATATCATCATTTGTCCTTTATTTGAAAACATATATCAAGTGAAAATAGTTTAAATGTTTTATCTAATACCAAGGAAGCACGGATGTGCTTCAGATTACATAACCCTTTTAAAGGTTCTCCGGAACCATCAAACTTCTTCAAACCTTCTAAGAACGTGTCCGGGTAGGCAGGGATAAAGTCGGAAAACTCCAAAATAACATCCGCAAAACAACACACACTTTATTTCTTAATATCCCAAAGTTCCCTGAACGTCCCACTGCGTCCCTGGAAAAGCAATTCATTGGCGATCCATCACATATACCACCCTCTGCCATCGCTAGCGGCACACACTGTTTCAAACAATAGTGATATATTCAAAGTGTATAAACTATAGTTATATACGCACGGTGTAAACTACAGCATATTGAACTGTAGTCCTTGCGCCAGGAGATCGTCGTGGTACTAAAAGATCCATATACTATGGATGGCGGAGGGGGTATGTTTCTTATGTTGCAATCGTCATGTGATTATTGTTATTGTTCATTGGACGTGTCGGCCACATACCACACATCTTTTAATCAGGTTTATAGATTTGTGTCAAACGTAGCTTGTCCTTGTTTTATTGATTGTTGTTGTTCACCAGACATACTGTCTGCAATCCTGGTCTCCTTTTGACTGTTAGCGCACCTCATCGTATCATAGAGCTCCACCACCCACCGCTTCCTTTTTCTCTCCCTCTCTGAAAAAGACATGTTATTTTATGAGTGTTAATTAGCATGCCATAGTCAGAGGATAGGAGTGATACAGGACGCTGCTGGGGAGAAATTCCTTAGGCGGCGAGACACCTGCACGATTACAAACAACGAACACAGAGTGCTGCTGTTTTCTTGTGTTAATGGGAGTAGGTTACAAATGGATTTTAAAAAGGAGAAAAGGGGGAAAGCGACAACTTCATCAAGGAAAATGAAATTGTATTGTTTCCATGGTATTTGAATGTGAAGCTGTCTGATTAGCTATTGGATGCAGAGCTATGTGGGCTTTCTGGACATGAATAGAAAATATTAAAAGCTAAATTAGGTTGAAGTCCTTCCCACCCCCAGATCCCAGTGGCAGAGCCACTATGGCTTTTGGCTTTCCAGCTACACCTGCTTTTTCTATGATCCGTGGAATGCTACCTACCAGAATTCCAAATCAAGCCTGTCGAACAAAACTTGATGTTGTACAAAACCCTAACCCTGTGGAAAATAACGTGATTTACCCTGTTGGACAAAAACCTAACCCTGGTGAACAAAATGCTAATTACCCTGGTGAACAAAACCCTAACCCTGGTGAACAGAACGTTAACTACCCTGTTGAACAAAACCCTAACCCTGGTGGACAAAACGTTAACTACCCTGGTGAACAAAACCCTAATTACCCTGGTGAACAAAACCCTAACCCTAATGAACAAAACCTTTATAACCCTGGTGAACAAAACCCTAACCCTGGTGAACAAAACGTTAATTACCCTGGTGGCTGGAACCTAACTACAGGTTTGACTGCATTCGTGTTATATGAATACGATTTATTAATGAATTGTGTCAAATTGATGTGCCTCGTTGAAATCAATGAGCCGGGTTTTTTGCTTCATGAATAGGTTATCGGCTGTGTCACTGCCCAAATCTGTCCGTGGTAACAAATCTCTTTGAGTGACGTAACTAGCACTCAGACGTGAGTTAACTGAAGTTTGTTATCAAAAGGCACTTTAGAATATGTGTCTTTTTTTTGATTTTCACAATTTCCAGCAGCTCAGCTGCCAGCAGGTAACATCGTTAAGGCAATGAGTGCGCTGGGTTTTGGAGTAAAAACCGTCTAAAACCATTAATCTTTAATTTAGTAAGTACCGAAGTGCACTATTAAGGTGATGAATCTTCAACTGGGTTTGTGTTCATGACACTTTACATTGAACTCACAAACACTCATAAGTGTCCCATTCCTATCAAATGAACCAAGAACCAATTATTTCGGGGGTTGTTACGATTATTGTGTTCATATAAAATGTTCATGTTCATGTCTAAACAGGAAATGCGTGCATGTCACAGAAAATTTAATGAAGGCCATAGGCCGTAAACAAGTGCGTATATGCATATATATGAGAACTGGGGGGCGGGGGGATTCAGAATAAAAATGTAGCTTATTGTTCCACATTTTAGAGATTTGTGGTGTGTAATAAAATATATAATATAGGTTATTTCCTAACCAGAAACTATTATATTCCACCAAAACTCCAAAAGCTCATTAAAAGGTGCCACGAGCAGTTAAAACACACTATGTTGACATACTGTGTATCTAGAAACGTTGATACAAAATGTACATTTGGTTCGTAAATGTTGAGATTCAATGTATCCGTGTTTTGCAGAAACGTACAAACAACTACATTTTCTTCTGGAGACTGAGTTGAACCCTAATAACATGGATAAACCGGATAACCCTGATTACCCAGATAACCCTAACGACCCTACTAAACCTGATAACCCTAATGACCTAATGACCCTATTAAACCTGATCACCCTGATAACCCTAATGACCTCATGACCCTAATAACCCTGATCACCTTGATAACCCTAATGACCCTAATAACCCTGATCACCCTAATGACCTAATGACCCTAATAGCCCTGATAAACCTAATGACCCTAATAACCATGATGATGTTGTTTGTCCTCGAATGTTCCCTGAGTGTCTGCGTGTCTGTGTGATGGCTATAACAAGGGCTCTTTAGCATTATTTTAATTGCAGTCTCATCACCCGCTTGTCTCAACCCCTGCTGTCCCCTCTGCTTTCTAAATATCTAAATCCACATAATCCGTCTTGATGGAGGTCTGCCTATCTGAGCCTACTGCTCTGTGTTGTGTGCAATAAATAAACAGACTTTGCCTCCTATTATTAGTACCAGTTTGTTGTGTGGTTCACCCACAGCGCTGATTTTGAAATGAGTTATTCTTGCAGTGTTGGAAATACGCTTTCATCAAGTTCTGGTTGATCATTTGTTACCTTTATTACTTCCAATTACCTCTATTGTGTTGCTTTTGGGGGCAAGATTCAAGGATGCAGTGGGATGACAAACAGTTTTTTTTATTTTAACAGGAAAATAAACAGCATAAGCTTTAACACGATACCGGGGAATTTATGTGAGAATGGTGGATCAACGTCTTGATTGCAACTGCAAAGAAGGGATGCTATACAAGAAAGTATCCAGAAAAATAATATTGTGTACAGTGTTAGAGTAAACTTAGTTAACTAAGAAGGACTTTTAAAACAATGAGCATGCAATTAGCTACAGCATTGCAAAAATAAATACCAGATATTTGCATTGCCTAATATACCACAAGACACACATGACGTAATACACCAAGACAAACTGGAAAAAAAGAAGTAGACTTGGAGAATCAGAGAGAACATGCTAAATATCTTCCCAGAATGTCAACATGTTACCATTACTTCTTGGAACGGCCACTCGCTCACAAATCTACCAACAATGACTTCTGTGGACCCACGCTGCTGATTGCAAAATGCATTATTGCTTATGTATTTCAAAAGCAATACATATGATGTGTGCTCAGAAAGTGGTTGACTAGGAGGGGGTGAAGAGTATTATGGGATAGCATCCGATCGGCTTACCCCCAATATTCCGTCTCTTACTTCCTGTGAGCGGTGTACGTCAGTTAACCCTAACCCGATTCCCTAGTGAAACACTAATACAGACACGAGCAAGAACAACAACGACAAGGAGAAGAGCCTTATTTTAAGAAGAATTTTAGGGCATTATCCGAAACGTAACGAGAACGGATATGACTCCCTCGGAAGTCTCTCCCTCCAGCCTCTCTCTCGCCACTCAACGCATGTCACGGAAATCTATACATCCTTCGAGAAGTGCCACCCTCTCTCTCTCGTCCTCGTCACCCTCTCTCTCTCGCCCTCGTCACCCTCTCTCTCTCGCCCTCGTCACCCTTTCTCTATCTCGCCGTCGCCACCCTCTCTTTCTCTAGCACTTGTTACCTTCGCTCTCTCTCGCGCACACTCTTTCACTCTCGCCACCCTTTCTCTTTCGCCCTCACCACCCTTTCTCTTTTGCCCTTGCCGGCCTCTGTCGGCCTCGCCACCCTCTCTCTCTCTCTAGCACTTTCTACCCTCTCTCTTTCCCCCCACCTCCCTCTGTCGGCCTCCCCACCCTCTCTTACCCTTGCCACCCTCTCTCTCTCTCTCTCTCGCCCTTACCACCCTCTGTCGCTCTCGCCACCCTCACCACCCTCTCCCTCTTTCACCCTTAACGCCTCTCTCTCTCTTGTTTTTCCACGTCCCCCATCTGTTTCCTTCAGTTTCCTGCTGCTTATTAGAGAGCAAAGCTTCCTCAAGGTATGTGTTTCGTTGAAACAAGGTTTGTGGATTTTCTACGGGGAAGCAGCATGAGGTTTGTAATTAATCAAATAGCTCTACATGCATTAAATACGTATTAAATACCTTCAATATTTGCTTGGTTTACTTGTCTTATGTGAAGATGACTCATCAAATTTATAATTTATTTGATAGAAAAGCGGGTTAACACTCCAAGAAAGTTTTGATTGGTTTACTGCCAAGTATTTGATCAGGTTGAGTTGTCTTCCTTATTTGCACTGCTTCGAAAAATCCATCTTTGGTGATACATTTGACTTAATAGAGTAGAAAAGTAAAGGCATTAATAGTGTTGGAGTTCAAAAGTAGAAAGCAAATTTTAAATATATGAAAATATTATTTAAAAATAACTTGTGCCTATAATTATTTTCTTAAATTAAAAAAACGAATTTATAACCACACAAGTGAAAATGTATCCTAGTGGTTTGAGTGTTTTACCAGAAAACAATTATTTGAGAAGGGCTTAATTTAATCTAATTTAGTTTACAATCACCACTATATGGTATATGCATGGGTGGCAGTCTGTGCAATTCAGCAGTAGTACAATTCTGAAAAGTGCATTGTGCAAAATTTGGCTTCAATTTAAAAGCATGTTTAAAGGCATAATTTTGTATAGAATACAACTTTATGTGCCCCAAGGAGGAATTTGTTGCACATGCACAGGGTAACAACAACATTAAAAGTGCGATCAAAAACATGAAGTGTGCATAGAAAACAGATAGATACACCCACTGTTCATGTTATACACCTGTATATATAATACAACCAATCCCAACGTCCATGAGGTAGAGGGAACCGATATATATAATACATCCAATACCAGCCCATAAGCACACGGGAGAAGTTTGCCTTCAGGGCTTTCTGCCACAAAGCCTTCTGCCAGAATGCCTTCTGGAGGCAGGTGACATTGTATAAAGATCGACAAAGTACATGTCTAGAGCAGATTGTGGGGGATGAATGGTCAAACATAGGACTTTCACCCAGGAGACTAGGGTTCATATCCTGTATCATTTTAAACTTAGGTATCTTATTATTTTCTATTTTATGTGCTGTTTTTTCTAAAAGATGCATGTTCGTAGCATGGTGGTGTCTGCGTCAAATGTCCAGAGTTTCCTCATGAAACAGAGTCTCTGCTGAGCTTTGGCGTGTCGTGTGTTTGAATTCCTTATGTATGCTATGTCTATGTGATGCCATGAATGGTCACTGGATAGAGCAGTTGTTTATGGGTTGAATCTCACCCTAACCCTAACACCAATCCTTCTAACCCTAATCTTTAGACCAATTCTTCGAACCCTGACCCTACGACCAATCCTTCTTACCCAACCCTAACCATAAGACCAATCATTCAAACCCTTGGCATTTCACTCTATTACATAAAGCTCTTAGTGTATTTAAACATTATGAACATCTGGGCATCAACCCTTTAAATATAGCTAGTTACTAGTTTGGAACTAGAGGAAAGGTAAATAATTAATTACTTGTATTGCTAACTTAAAACAGAAGATGATTCCTTGGTATGTCTGCCCATAGCCTACTTCTCCATTGTTTTCATTGGTCTGTATGTGTCATGTTCGGTAATTGTCACATTTAATATTTTACATAAGTTTACATTTGACAAAATAATCTTTAGTCTTGTTTTTGTTTTAAAGTGTCTCTTTTCCCCAATAATGGAAAGAAATAATAAAGTTAAGTGGGACTCAACACGTCTATTCTACCTCCCAAACAAAATGGGGAATAGCTTAAATAAAACATGAAGTTCAGATAATAATTTTCATGAAAATGTTCTTACACACTTAACACGAACAACCACTTGGTTTTGATAACCTTTCCTTACCAAGCAATATGAATATAAAACATTCTGTTTGAAATGTTGCAAGTTTTGAGTGACTGGCAATATAATTGCTTTTCTTTCTAACGAAAAAGCAATGTCAATATCAAGTTTTTCCTGTTTAACATTCTGTCTGCGGAGGTAAAAATCACATGGATTTGAAGGACTACTCTGACCTGTGACACAATGAGCTGAACCTCTTAATAAGTGTCTTCGCAGCTGTATGGGTGGGTGGGGGGGGGGGTTGAAGACAACACATATACTGGTAGAGTAAAATACGGGGCTGAATACGTGGCCTTTACTACCCAAACAGGATTAGGAACTAATTAACTACATTACTACTTGTATAAATATGTGTTTAGATATTGTGATGTACTGCAGTTTGCATCATAATCCTTAATATTAAATTCTGCTGCTGTGTATGTGAGTGGACAGTCATATTTAAAGCACCCATGCCACAGAGACATTAGTCACTTTTGGAGTGATTGTGTATTACGGTACAACAGCATGAAACAACACTGCGTCCTTATTTCCAAGATCTTCCATCAAACCTAAAACTATACAAATATCTTCCCAATGTTTCAATCTTTATTAGAAAGTATTAACCAATGCCTATTAGTATTGAATGGCGAAATAGTTTACTCTTACACACACACACACACACACACACACACACACACACACACACACACACACACACACACACACATAAACATACAGATACACATACACACACAAATATGTATGTCCGATGGGACTCCCAAAGAAAAGGCAAAGATATTTTATCCAGAAAAGTACAACTTGCAGAGATCCCCTGTGGGGCTATGTGAGCAAGGACTATCTGCAATTCACTTCTCTTGCAATGTTCTTCGCACCCAATTTATTATCCATTTAAGGACATTATGATGCCATTCACAGCAGGTCCCGTTTAAACCTGTTGACAAGCCCAGAAAGCGAGTCTAGTCGATAAAAAGGGATATAATAACAGTGTTCTGTCCACTCTAACTGCACAAAAGTGTGACGCGAACATGCGTAGCTCAGCTGGCTGGGTAGCATGAGTGGGAGGGGTTTCTGGATGGTTGATGGTAAGACTCTTGAAAACAGTATTGTATTTGTAGGAAAGGTATTTGTAGGAAATACAAGTTATAGGATGTGATTTTATTGATAACATTATTGAAATAATAACGACCTATCGATCAGCATTGACTACAGAAATCTTCAGGCTATTTTATGCTACAAGCTAGTTGAAATATTATACATTGCGGCGTTAGGGTTAGGGTTAGCAATTACGAGCGCTTTGCAATTGTTACGTAGTGAGAATGCAGTTATAAACTACCAATCATTCAGACTATGCCTAAAGCTGGGGCCACACTACACGGTTTTCAAGGCCGATTTGGAAACAATTTGAAGTCTGACAGATTCCAGAAGCTGCAGCTCCAGGCGGGCAGTAGAATTTGACCCCATAGTCGTTATGTATGTTTGAGTGAAAGATGTGGTGTGACGCAAATCGGCAGCGGAATTAAAAAGCGTGTATTCCAAGGAGGACCGAATCAATTGGGAACTCGGTTTGATAGTCTTCGAGTTGCATTTGACATTGTGCATCATTTTGCATACAGTTGCTTCACTTATGCCACACAAATATCCCGTTCCACAGGCCAAAAACCTCAAGTTGATAAGGACTTGAAAGAGAGGATGGATAAACAAGCGGTGCTCTTTAAAGTCAAAACAATAAACATCTAACATTCTGGACCCAAACACTGACAACAAACTCAGGATGAGTGAGAAAAAAAGAAGTCGAAATACATAAGAAGACAACCAAATCAACCGAAGAACTGGCAGGATAAGAACGGAACAAACAAAACAGGAACAAATCACAACCAATCAAAAGGTCAAAAAGATCAATGAACAGCACAACCGATCAATGAACAAGCTACGTAGAAAAGGGGCAAAAAAGACAATCAGAAAGAAGAAGAGATCAGGCTTTAAACACTCCACACAGGTGGAGACATCAAACGAGGACAGCTTAACACACCAAAACACGTCAAACTGTTACAAAATCTGGTGAACAACGGCAGTTTCTTTGTACAAAAGCGATCACGAAAATGTATTTCATCCAAATCATTTAGAGGGTTCTAACTGACTTCTCGGTGGTGGTATTTCAGCATTATTGAAATAGCCCTTATAGATCTAATATCTGAGAAAGAGCAATGTATTTTTTATTTGTTATCTAAACTATACATCAATGAGGGTTTAGGTTGTTGTAACAAGGAAACACATTGGAGCATATCAAATATGCTCATCTTTAGCAAACCAAAGGCTACTATTGAGTCCTTGTTCCAAGGTCTACTTTTACAGATGCACAGCTACTCTACACATAATGCCACCCACATGCTTTGGGAATAACAATGCAATACACAGAAGGAGGCACTATGGGTGTCAAGGCATTGTTAGCTTTCCAAGGAGAAAAGGGCTGACGAGAGCAAACGCAGGACCCTCAACAATAAGGGAGCAGTTATGTGTAGGCTTGCTCTGCTGATGAATGCAGCGGCTGCGGCAGTAAACAATTACGGCGGCAAAATCTCATGAGTCATGTCTTGTGCTGTTTGCATCATGTGTGTGTGTCTTTGTGTGTGTGTGTGCGCAGAGTTTTATAAAATCTAAATCTCTCTGCTTCTTTGGTATAATAATGACCGTGTGTGTGTCTGTCTGGCTGGCTGTCCGTCTGTGTCTGTGTCTGTGTGTCTGTGTGTGTGTGCGTGCGTGTGTGTGTGCGTGCAGGGTTTCATTAAATGTCTAAATCTCTCCTCTTTAGTATAAGGCGCAGTGCAGAGAAAGGGTTTGGGTTAAGTGGGACCATGTACATCACTTGTCTTCTCCTCCTTATCCAAAACTGAAAAACAGCTGACGTTTGTTTAGTCTGTATTTTTTGGACTGTATTGTCAAGCTTTAGTGCATAGAACCATCTAGCACTCAGAATAGGGTGACCAGATGTCCCCATCTTCTGGGGAATGTAACAATGTATTAAGAGATTTTTGAATGGCACAGGTTGTAGCTTACTCGTGGATATTAATTTCAAGACAGTTGGTAGTTAGTTTCATGTCTGTCTGATAAGCTGTGACGCGACCTCGCTACACGAGGGTCTATCTATCGACTTTATAGGCCTACCATAAGCAGGCATGACCCTAACAATGACATTTCAAAATATGCCATTGTTAGGCATATAACAATGGTTCCCAATGATTCACTATGATGTGTTTCAAGCTTTGGTAGACCAGCCCAAAAAAAGCCTATTGTTTTCATTTATCATGATAAGACCAGGCAAAATGTAAATACGTCCCATTATTTTCTTTTCAGAAATAATAACATCTGATATTTTGTTGATATATGGACAACCAAGTTACAAATGTCCCCGTTTCTCATTTCAGAAATCTGGTCACCTTAGCTTGGATCCAGCTAGTGTTTAGAACCACCCAGTACTTAGAACCAGCTAGCGTTTAGAACCAGCTACCGTTGACAACCAGCTAGCATAGCTAAGATAGACCCAAGACCGCTGCTAGCTTTAGGTCATTGTTGAGAAAGGAAGCTAAGAAAGGAAATTCAACCCGACGTAGGCAGATTAGGTCAGGTTTGTTTGAATCTAATTAATATGGACATTCTACATTACAATCACATTAACCACCTTAACCATTTCTAACTTCATATATAGCATAACAAATGTATAGTCCTCCATTTTAGGGTACAGACCAAACATAATTCATTTTGTTTCGTTATTCATCCCTGCACCAGCTACTCTCACAAGTCGCGTGCTTAGGGGTGTGATTTAATACCCCTAAACAGCCATGATTTTTATGCCGTTATTGTAGGTGTGCCCTCTCGCACATTGACCGTTTCACGCAGTCTTCAATGTAAGGATGAACTTCTAATAGGTGAGTACAGGTTTCTCATTGTGATGAGTGGGAGCAGGGGTTTTAATCAATAAAATGTGCATCCACTGTAATCTGTGTCTGTGATAACATTTGGCCGCTGTGCCATTGATGAAGAATGATGAATGATGAATTAAATAAATGATCACACCTGATCACACAAGGTATTGTGTGATCAGGTGCAGTCATCCATTCATTCATAACCTGTGTAGGACCGTCATGAGTTGCTTTTCCTTATGGCTATTTGTTCTATGCTTATCGACATGCTGTGTGAGCTACCTTTGTGTAGGGTTACTAAAGCTATTTTGGGTGTTTGATAGATAAATTTGGCACTTCGGCTGCTGTCCGTGGTGCTGATCAAAGGCTGGTTTGCAGGATGGGAGTTGCATGGTGAGCCGTTGCTTCTCCATGGTGACATAGCAATTGTCTGCTTTGCAATTGTCTGAAGTGGTTGTGTGTCCGTGCGTGTGTGTCTGTGCGTGTGTGTCCGTGCGTGTGTGTGCGCCCGAGCGATGCTTGTGTTTGGGGAGGCAAGACAAAATATTTGCACCGGGGCCAATCCCAATTATGTGACGCTGCTGAACCTAACAAATATAAAATCTATTGTCAGAGTGTCCTAGAACATTTTTAGGCTATTGTAGGAGGCAGCGACCCCACAGCCACAAATGACATGTGCTTGTTTGTAAATAAAAATAAATAACTATTATATAAATATATAATAATAATTTTAAAAAAGGAAATGGAAAAAGCTCTGGATTATCCTATTTTTCTGTCTCTTTAACTCACTTTGATCTATCTGAAGTCTTCTCTCTTTTGCGCACAGATGGGTCTATTTGGCTGGGTCTACATTATGCATCTTACATTGAAAATGTTTGCTTGTGCTTGCCTTGAGACTCAACTCATCTGACCCAACAGCAGGCAGCAACCTATAAAGAGACAGAACAAACCACTGCATGTGCCTGCTGTAAAGGGAGAGCTCGAGGGATGTTTATAACTAGTCTTTGCTTCCCAGGTAAAGGGAGGACATGAGTCTGTTTACTACTAGTCTTTGCTTCCCAGGTAAAGGGAGGACATGAGTCTGTTTACTACTAGTCCTTGTTTTCCAGGTAAAGGGAGGACTTTAGTCTGTTTACTAGTCCTTGTTTTCCAGACAAAGGGAGGATTTTATTCTGTTTACTAGTCCTTGTTTTCCAGACAAAGGGAGGACTACTTTCAGTGTTTCCGTTTTCAACACCAGCGACAGCCTGAGGACCAGTTAGCTCATGAGGGAAAATAACTGCCTGGGAAGAAAACACACACACACACACCTACAAGCAAGGGCAGTTTACCGGTTTGCTGAACGCTTATACGATGGCCTCTGGTGCTTAATGTTGCATTTGATATTTTTTCACAACCAAAAAAATGACTTGAGTAGTTAGGGGCAGAGAGCATACGGTTTGTAAATAGTTTGTAAAAGCAAACCCTAGCTTGCCCAGTGATATTCGCTTGTTAAAATAGTTACCATCAAGGATTTCTAGGAGAAAGTGAAAGTGAAACTAAAGACTTCAGCTTCCACAGAGACACACACACAGACTGCTTTATTTAGTGGAATATATGGTTCAGGTGGCTCTTTGAAGCATGTTCACCTCACATTTCTCACTCACATTGCACTGTTTCCAATGTGTAGTATTGTGTATGCTGTGTATTTACGTAGGTGTGCTTTAGTAGTATGATGTGTGTGTTTACATGGTGAGTCCTCTGATGATTGTGTGAGAGGGCCTTATATTGTGACACTGTGCTGTTTGGCTACGCCCATGGGAGCAAAGGTGACCCCTGGACTGTAAAGGTGATCTGGCATCTATGGGAAGGGTTGGAGGGTGACTAGTTGTGTCTGTGTGTCTCTCTCACTCTCTCTCTATCTCACATAATATATAGGGTTAATAGTAAAAGAAAGCAGTATTAAAAAAATACCAACTTTAAAGAAAAAAACTAACACAGATAAGAAATCTAATCTAAGTCAACATTTAATTAAACGTCAACATTATTGATATACTCTTCACAACAAAAAGGAAAGCACAGAATGGTCTCCAACTGATAGGACAAAACATTCCCCAAAAATAAAAATTTTACCAAATTGAAATACACATATTGTAGCCCAATTTAATGATTGTACTGAAAAGGGTAGATAGGTGAGGGGATGTTGCTACTGAAAATAACTGCACTGTTTCACAGCCCTGATTCAATCACTTCAAAATGGCTGTTTTGGCTCCTGTACCGTCAGTCATGTCTCTAAGCCTTTCCTAGATGCCCATCCACTAGAGATTCCTCAACACTCCTAATGCTGTCATTACGCAAAGTGATGCAATGAAAATGATGTAACATTAATAATTTGCTCGACAGCACTGCTCTTTACGTACTGTCCCTATTGACTTGAGAAAGCCCCAGAGAGGTTGGAATGTTTGAGTTTTGTGTAAAGTTTTAAGTGATGTTCAATGGATTCATCTCTATTAGGGGAAATAGATGATGAATTAATAAATGCTAACGAAAAAGAAAAAGGTGTTAAGGCTGATTCATGTATTATTTATTGAATCTATCTAATCCATTGTTACATTTAAAAGATGTGTAAACAGACTATTTTACAAGCAGATATAAAAGTAACAAATAAAAAGGAACTACTGTTGATTGAGCAGAATAGATATCTTGGTATTTTTCCTAAAAGTGCACCTCCATGTCTGTTGTTCATCGTGAGAGTTTGGATAAGAACAAGAGTTGGAGGCAATCTTTTTGGGTACTTGAATAAATAGTTTGTGTGTCGGTTACCAAATAGCACCCAAGGTTTCCATTAAAGTTGCCGAGCAAAACTTGACGAAGGAACAGCTGGAACATCATCAACGGAATACCATTATTCATACAAGTGTGTACTTTGAAAGGCTTTAGAATGTCTCTCCTTTTGTACATAGCACGGGGCTTTTAAACTTCGCCCTTCGATTACAATAGACAACAATGTCCTTCTAAGACATCAACGTCACTTACTTGTATAGGTTAGAAAAGAAACAAGAGTGTCCTTATAATACACCAACATAAATTACCCTTTCTGCTTAGATCTCTCTTGGAATCTGAGCTGTAAGTTCAATGTAACATTAAAAAAAATTAACAGGTACCTGTTTAACCACAGGGTGAAATATTATCAGTTGTACCGGTACATATTCAACCACAGGTTTGAAATTTAACAAATTGACAGGTACGTATTCAACCACAGCGTGAAATATTGACAAATTGTACAGGTAGGTACTTAACCACATATTGAAATATCTACAAATGTACAGGTCGGTATTTAACCACAGGGTGAAATATAAACAAATGTGCCTATTTAACCACAGGTAGATAACAACACAGAAGTATTAACTGATTCATTACCAAACTTTACTTAAAAACCTGATATGGATCACAACATGTGATATTAACTGAACTGTTTTGCACGTACATTCTTTTTTCGGCTAATGACAACAGCGGCAGCTGATTTGTACAGAGACAAGTACAGAGCTAGTAAAATAACCCTGCATTGTTTTCCTTCCATCTCTTTACCCTAACAAGTAGAAGCCATGGCAAGCACACGTAATGTGAATGGAACTTTAGGCTCAAAGCACATGGCTGTGTCGGGACAGAGCCAGAATAATGTTTTTGAAAGGTTTTCCGAACTAGACATGAGGCATATTCGAAGCAAGTGAAAAGAAATATAGCCTCGCTACAGTCGCATTTTGTGTGCTTTACTCCAGTTAAAACAATGTGATTCTATTTATGTTCTGGGGTCGCACTACAAATATGAAGCGAAACTCGCACTGTTTGTGCTTTGGGGCTTAAGGCTGGAGTTGATATGTCCTTTAAGTCGCTGGGTGGGTGGACACCACAATGTGTGATGATGGCACGCTGACTCTGCTCCTGGGAGATACAAAGAGGACTTGTAGTGATAGATGCAGATTTCTTGCCTGTGTTTATCTTTCTATCAAAGCCAGTACTAGAGGAAGAGTTAAAGGGCCTTTATGCAAGGCTGCAGGCACATCAACCAAAGGCATGCATCTTGTTTACTGTTGTTTAACACTTGGGAGTGTGAAATATGTTGTTTTTGTGCTTAAACTTGTTGAGGAAACGTAATTTGCTCATCCCTCTGCCACAACCCTTTAACTATGTCTATATACTGTCTATTGAGAATGAGGCAGTGAGAAAGTTTTGTTAATTAAACAGTGGTCCTTATATAATATATCATTAACAGCTGTTTAATGAATGAAGGCTATCTTATAATGAAGCCATATTTTGGAAAATGGCTGACCAGTGGGTGAAGCTAATTGAAATGTGGATGGAGAACAATTGTTTGTCTTTCCTCTTTAGAAATTCATTTGGGGGGAGGAATCAATAAAAGGAATTGAGGGGGGCAATCAATACATTAATCGAGGTGGGAATAATCAATAAATGATTTGAGGGGGATAATCAATAAATGAATGGAGGAGGAAATTATCAATCGATTAATTGATGGGGAGTAATCAATAAATTAATTGAGGGGGATGTAGCAATGTCCGTGCTGCACGCCACCTAGGTGGCTGCCACACTCCAATTAGGTGGCTTTACTGGGCTAATAATTTAGAGGGGATAATCAATCAATTTATTTGGGGGGGGGGGGTAATCAATCAACTCATTGAGGTGGGGTAATCAATACATTCACTGAGGGGGGCTTATCAATGACTTCACTGAGGGGGGTAGTCAATAGAAAGGATAAGCTAGTGGCGCTTGCAGCTGATGTTAGGAAATTCAAACCAAAGCAATCTTTGTCCTCCAGAAACTTTCTTTAATGCCCTTCCCGTGTGAAAGCTTCTCAGCCGCCTCCCCTCCGTGTCAGTGGAAGTCAGGCAGACGCAAACTCCCCGCAGCCCCCATGAAGAACCTGCCTCAGGGCGTTTTGTCAAACTTCTCCCACTTCAAAGTCTCCCGGCTTCCACTGGAGAGGCCAGTGGGGCTTCGTATCAATGTTATATCATAAAGTAGAAGAGAGGGAGCAGGGAGGAGAGGGAGTAAAATCTTAACAAAGAACTGCCAAAAGCCAAGAATGTTATTATTGCTGATGAAGCCCATACGCTCCACAGGACCAGAGTTTAAAAGATTGGATTGAATAGCGCTGTGCTCAAACTTTCAAGATGTTTCCGATCAGTACTGAACCAGTTATTATTGTCATGTCACACCTCTTGTATCCCTCCCCTTCTATATGGGACAGTCACAGGGAGGAGAATGGGCATTGTAGATATAATGACCTCATCACATTGTTTTTGTTTACTGCTTCAATTGTGAAAAACACAAAGTGCTTCAGTCCCACAATCTCAATCAAGTCCCTGTTAAAGGGCTAGCAAAAGAGGGGGTAGTGGTGATGGTGTTTAGGAGGAGATGGAGAAGTGGTGTCGGTATTTAGGAGGAGATAGAGTAGTGGTGATAGTGTTTAGGAGGAGAGGGAGTAGTGGTGATGGTGTTTAGGAGGAGATGGAGAAGTGGTGTCGGTATTTAGGAGGAGATAGAGTAGTGGTGATAGTGTTTAGGAGGAGAGGGAGTAGTGGTGATGGTGTTTAGGAGGAGATGGAGAAGTGGTGTCGGTGTTTAGGAGGAGATAGGGTAGTGGTGATAGTGTTTAGGAGGAGAGGGAGGAGTGGTGATGGTGTTTAGGAGGAGATGGAGAAGTGGTGTCGGTAGACTGTTTCAAGTTCAGAGGGCCTTTTCAAATCCTTCAAAAATAAATAAAAGTATTTGAAACCTTTTTACCATGGCAGTGTGCATGGCAGAATGAGAAATGGTTTGTGGGAAACTTGTCTCGCTACTTTGTATCATTGAAGCACAGAAATTTCTGCGGCTTTCCTTCCACTATTCAATCAGAACCTCTCCACTAGGGTGTGGACACGTGCATGCAAACACGTGCATGCAAACACGCCCACAAGGACAACGATCAAACACAAAGACTGTGTTACAATGAGACACGTTTGGGAAATGAAAGCTTCATGTCCAAGCCTATAGACCTCGGACGAGCAAGAAAATGTGAGTTTGGCAACATACTATATGTTTTGTGTGTGGCATTGAGACAAAAGTCAGCAAAAGTGTCAGCAATCAAAATGAATTGTATTGTTTGAGCTCTAAAAAGGTGTGTTTCTCTTGGGGTGGCCCTTTGAACTCTACGGACATCAATGTTATCTAACCCTAGATGCCATCGACAATGTTAGCCTCTGGTTCCAAGGCACGCGCGCACGTACACACACACCTTTCTCCGCATGCACTTGGAATCCTACATCAAATTGAATTTCCCACAATGCTTATCAAAATAGACTTTGCCGCAAAGCAATCTGTGTGCCGGTGTGAATATGATGAGAAAATATTACTGGGGAAAGGTTGATATTTGTAGGTATTATCAGCTGTGCAGCTGAAGGATACAGTGGCTAGTCCTGTTTAGTATTGCCATATCAGTCAGGGGCAGAGTTAGTCTCTTATATGGTAATCATCATTATTATTACTCACTTCAGGGAAGGGTGAAACACACACATACATGCACGAACACACACCCTCATACAGACGTATGGTAAATCATCCACAGGAACATTGACATTTTCCAATATCCCCACAGAATGAAGACCAAGAAATTATGTGAATGCATTATTTGTTTTCAACCCTAATTTCTTATTTTTCATTTTGACTCCATATTTGGCCAAAGATTGATTTGGAGGAGACTATATAATAAATCCCATACTTCCCATATCATAGATGACCATGTATATAGGGTATATAAATCAAATAGACAAGAGACGGGTCCTGTCATTCACACTTGAAGCCCAATGGACTGTAACCCACATATTCCAGTGGCTAAACAACGGGAGAAGTAGACTTGTGTGTTGAGTTCATTTAAACCTAAATAATTTGAATGGACGCAGGCAGTTCTTTCTCATGGTGAGCTGAGCTGCACACAAGGAGCAATAATCTCATCCAAACTTTATTCTCTTGACAGATTCAAATTCATTACGACAAACAACTGTTCAGAACTGCTGCTTCAATTAAGCCGCAGATCCTCAATATCGCATATTTCATTAATATTTCACACAACCACACAAAGCTACTCCAAACTCACTGTATTCCTGAAAATCGTGTTGTCATGGGCCCCCCAGTGAGCTAGTACCCCCGGGCTGGTTCCCCAGTGAGCTAGTACCCCCGGGCTGGTTCCCCAGTGAGCTAGTACCCCCGGGCTGGTTCCCCAGTGAGCTAGGACCCCCGGGCTGGTTCCCTAGTGAGCTAGGACCCCCGGGCTGGTTCCCCAGTGAGCTACGACCCCCGGGCTGGTTCCCCAGTGAGCTAGGACCCCCGGGCTGGTTCCCCAGTGAGCTAGTACCCCCGGGCTGGTTCCCCAGTGAGCTAGGAGCCCCGGGTGTGTTCCCCATTGAGCTAGGACCCCCTGGGTGGTTCAACAGTGAGCTAGGATGCCTGGGGTGGTTCCCTGGTGAGCTAGGACCCCCGGGCTGGTTCCCCAGTGAGCTAGTACCCCCGGGCTGGTTCCCCAGTGAGCTAGGAGCCCCGGGTGTGTTCCCCATTGAGCTAGGACCCCCGGGGGGGTTCAACAGTGAGCTAGGATGCCTGGGGTGGTTCAACAGTGAGCTAGGACCCCCGGGGTGGTTCAACGGTGAGCTAGGATGCCCGGGGTGGTTCCCTGGTGAGCTAGGACCCCCGGGTGTGTTCCCCAGTGAGCTAGGACCCCCGGGGTGGTTCAACAGTGAGCTAGGACCCCCGGGGTGGTTCAACGGTGAGCTAGGAGCCCCGGGTGTGTTCCCCAGTGAGCTAGGACCCCCGGGGTGGTTCAACAGTGAGCTAGGACGCCTGGGGTTGTTCCCTGGTGAGCTAGGACGCCCAGGGTGGTTCCAGTAAACTAGGTAATGGAAACTTTTTTCTTTTTTTTTATGAGGACTGGTGTCCACCTACTGAAAGACTGTATAGTAGCACACATACTGGTGTATAAATCATACTTCAATTGCATCTCTACAACTTGCTATTCATTATCATGAGCTTGTCCCTGTGTGGCCAAACCTTTCCTGTTCTGGAGGGCTAAATGTAGATAAATGGATGGAGTGGGTGAAGTAATCTGCTGGGATGATATTCAATTCAATCCAACTCACCAAGTAAACCATGTGGTAAGGCTGATCATTGTTCTGTGAAGGTCTCTCACTCTCTCTTGATGTGTTCTTGAAGGTCATTAGGTCTAGCATGAGCTCAGGATATAAGTTGTGTCGATATGAAGGTTGTCTTGAACGAAAGAACAAAACTAACGTGATTGATACATTAGTTTTGTGTGTGTGTGTGTGTGTGTGTGTGTGTGTGTGTGTGTGTGTGTGTGTGTGTGTGTGTGTGTGTGTGTGTGTGTGTGTGTGTGTGTGTGTGTGTGTGTGTGTGTGTGTGTGTGTGTGTGTGTGTGTGTCACACACTTACCCCCCTGGGAACCACACCCATACCCCTGGAAGTGCATGTACCCCTGGTTGGGTATCACTGATCTGGGCTATACTCGGGCGGGCAACCCCTATTAAGGAGGATCATCCATTCGTCCCATAAATTCATCTCAGGCAGAACATTGCTTGGGGGGTTGTCCAAACCCCTTAACAATCACCATGTTGACTCAGCTACCAGCATTCGAAGTTTAGCAAAATAATAATTCAAATACATGAACATAACCGGACCCCACTACATTTATTTTAGAAGTTTTTATTTTACAAGATACATAAACATACTCAAGACAAAAGAAAAAGGAAAAAACTCCAAACTACTCTCCCAGGAAACACAAGGCTGACATGAACAACAATAAATATACATTCGAGAAAAAATAAAGAATAATAATAACACGCAAAGAGCAAGGCCAGACACAGTCACATACGACCAGATACAAACACTGTTTGTTTTTAAACACAAGGGGTCAGAGCCCACTCCCAAATACAGAAAAACACACACCATGCTTAAAAGGCACTTCAAGAAAGGACCCGAGATCTTACGGAATCAGCGACAGAATACTTTCAAGGTGCAAGGAGGAAACGATCTCATTGAGCCATCTTTTAAAACGAGGAGCAGAGGTAGACTTCCATTCTATGAAAATAATTATCTTGGCAACCAACAATGCCGAACATCGGAGCGAGTCACTCATTATAGTGCAGATCAAGAGTATCTTCCAAGCAGCAAAACAGAACCAATTGGCCGTTTGGAGCAATTGGCCTCTCATACACCTTGGAGTACCGATCAAAAATGTCTGTCCAATATTGAGACAATTCTGAACAAAACCAAAATAAGTGAGAAAGGTTACCATCTGATGCCATTCATCTATCACAAAAGGGTGAGGATAGGATAAATACGATTTATCCACATCTTGGGAGTAATGCAAGCTGTGCACAACCTTGAACTGTACAAGTAAGACCCTGGCATTTATAGAGCATTTATGAATTCTGCGAAGCCCTTCCTCCCACGCCTCATCTGAAATATCTGTATTATGCTCCATGCACCAGACAATAGATGTACATATGCGATTGTGGTGCTCATCAACAAAAGATGTTCACGAAAAGATTGGAAGAGGTTAGAAACATGCATTAATATGCAGATCTGCACGTCCGCCTATTATATGTAGCTATAAAGTTAAAGGATTCAGTTGCTTTGTCCTGGGCCCTATCATTGGCATGAAGTTCACATCTAATCACAGTCCAGTTACATGATTCAAGACATGCGGAACATCATTTCCAGTTCTCTATTGAAAATGGATGGAGTGTTTTCAGCCAAGGCTTGTTTGGTGTAATGTACACGGCGTGAACCCTGAGATCCCTGCTGGGGGAAAAGCGTGTCTTACCAACCATTCCATTTTCCTGTATTTAGAAAAACAACAACGCACCAGAAAGTGGAAAAGATGAATTGACAATGATAATAAAAAAAGGTAATTGCAGACGGAGTACCATTAGATAAGAAAACTGTTAAAGCTGAAACAGGACAGCTGACATTCAAAGGCAAACGGTGGTAAACAGGAGAAATAATAGTAATTGTGCATTGGAATTCATTTCGAACCCAGACGGAGGTGTTTTATTGCGTAATTATTCTTGAAAGCATTGGTTTGGAGAAAGTCAACAACATAAAAGTTTCATTGCAAAGTACATTTTAAGTGATCTCACTCAACACTCACACATATAACACACACACGTGCATACAGACACACACAGGCCACACATACACAGAAGCAATCTCTTTCATTAGGAAGTCAGATGTGAGGCTTTGTGTAATTAAGGGTGAGATTACTCAGGGCTATTTGCTCCTGGAAACATAAAAACAATGAGTAACAACAGGGTTATTTAGGCACACGGTGATGCTTGTAGAAATGAAAAGGCCAACACTTGCAATACAACACAAATGTTACAATGCTACTGTAGTGCCATAATGTTTTACAACACCTCAGGGTCATTGCTTGTTGAAATACAATTATTTTCTCAACCAGTATCTTCTCAGGCGCATTCAACCCATTTCAAATATGCTCTGAACATCGGAACAGTTTCCTTTTCTATACGACTACACTGTATGTGTTGTTACATATCTTTACTGAAACATCTGATGTTTTCAGAGTGCACATTTCATTCAGTTTATCCTCTGTGAAAGATATGAGCTTGACTGGCATCAGACTCAAGAATAGTATTCAAAAGTCGGATTTGTGAGACTACATTCAGTCTAACAATGTTCACGGATTCCTATGAACGTATCAAAGTTTTGCCCCTGTGACGAACGGAAACAAAATTGATTGACAAGAACATCGAAATATCATTGGATTGGGTTATGATCGACCTGCCAATCTAACCGTTTTCCATGTGAGGCAGAACAGTAATTCAATGATCAACCATCACACAGCATGGAGAACAACCCTGGTTAGTGGCTAGTAAACTGTCGAGTGTTTCCGAGTACACTGAGTTTTTCCTTGACTTTTTGATTCTTCTTGATTTGATTCCTTAATTATGATTTGCTTGAACGATTAAATTGAAAGTGAGGCAACGTAAGGCAATGTGTATCAAACAAAACATAATACTTATACTACCACCACCTCTTCAAATCTGGAGAATTAAAGTATGAATAAATACAATTAGATACATATGTTAGCGCATACTATTTGTTTAATGTCCAGTGACCAAAGAACATTTATTCTGATTCAAAGAATATAGTCGGCTACTGCTCAGCTATGTATAAACGGCTGTGAATAATTAATATTTATGGGGGAAAAGTTGCTAATTAAAAAGCACCATAATGTAAAAATATGCTCTTCCATTATTGTGCTCCATCTAATGACTAATTGTGTTGCTTGATGTATTCTAAATACCTGCAACTCATTAGAATATCCCATTAGAAGGTGTGATGAAGGGCTAACCAACCCACCCTCTTTAATAATGCATCCAGAAGAAGACCTTGTGTTTGAACACCTACAGAGGGAATGTTGATTTATGTTCTCTTTATTCACCTTTTCCAGTTATTTTATGCATTTTCAATGAGACACCTGTCACCATTAGGGGCATGTTTTTTTTTTTTTTTATCTACACAGCACTCAATTAGGCCCAGACGTTCCAGTCAATGTAAAGTTTGGAGGTGGTGGGATTCTCAGGGTGACTAACAGCAATGATGTGATGGTGGTGCTCAGACCGGCTTGTGGATCGTATAATGGCTCATTGTGGGCCAGTAGTGAACTCAGTCAGCGCTCTCCATCAACTGACCTTTACCCAGGACCACAGCTGTCCCAAGCTCCTCGATAAACCCTTCTAGCTGATATTTAAAGCAAGGTTTACAGCACGGACCTTACCCTTTGACCAATAGAGGCATAAAGGGAATCTGTTGCATCCAGCAAGTCATGTGATCTGTGGCATTTTCCCGCATGAGCTCTGGCATAAAAACATAAAGTAAGGCGTACATCACACCAAACACACATCAACAGTGGCAAATATCAGTAAACATTTAACTCCCCAAGACAAACATTCACTGTATTGTTAAATCATGACCATTGGTTTCCTTCGCTTAATCCAGACCTATTTAACCCTGTTTTGATCCCCTTAATTGGTCAAATCCTTGCGTAATTGCTTGTCAGATACCAATAGCATGAAATGGGATCTTTGTTCAGTGCAGAGGAGAAGAGGGTTTATTGAATGTCTGAGGGAGATGCGAGGGAAGGAGAATTCTATCGTTCGGCTCCCAAGGGATTAGGCTTCAGGGACACACTCTTGGCTCCGATGGGCTGTTCAGAAAATAACACTAGCATGGCATAATATAAATCTCCATCGCTCCCTCTCCATTAAATGTATCCATTCAAAACATGACTGTCCTTCAATCTGTCTGTCTCGTTGCCTCCCCTTCCCCATACATACAGATGCTCTCTCTCCCTCTTTCTCTCCCCCTCATTATCTTGACCATTCTTTTACCACAGCTACGAAATTACAAAAGTCAATTATCCAAGAGATGTGATACTCAACCCAACCCCGTCATTGGTTTGTTAATATGTTTGGAACATTTTCAGTTTTTATCACCAAGTCTACATAGATAAAGAGCGGACAGTTATCACATTTTAAGGGTTTTCTAGACAGCCACTTCATCCACATAACAGTTCTTCGTGGTCTACAGGCGAGTCTGTAGACCCCTCCCCCCGTGCTGATGCACTGTGTATTACTGGGGTGATTATTTATTCATGGCAGCCTTTGAAAAACGCAGCCTGCCCCCATCTCCCCACTGCCTGGCCTGCCCCACAGCCTACAACACCAATGGTTGAAATATACATCACTGGTGGCTCTAAACATTGCAGATTCACATAGAAAACAACGATGTTTTACCATGTTATGCAGGGGATTTGCAACAGGAGAGAGGAGGAAAACTCGGAGACGGGGAAGTTGGTGAAAATGTGGATCACAAAAGACTCCCACAGCCAAACCATACTTGCTCCACTTATTAGGTCTGGTGTTGACGGCCATTGTCGGTCAACCTTACGTTGCAGCCTATTGGATGAGCTTCAGCCAGTCGGATCCCAAAATCTAGAAATCTAGATAATATATATTGAAGTGCCGTATTTCACAACAAGTAAACAACAGCACAGGATGGTTAAATGCAGAGAATGAATTTCCCCATGGGATAAATAAAGTATTATCATACGTTACTGCTAGCCTTTTGATCAGTTAAAACATGCATTTAAATCAAAGTCATTCCAAAGCAGCATAATATTATATTAATTAAGTTATCTCCAAAACCGCACTGACTGGGCATTATCTCACTTGCTCAGGTTCACTGATTGGCCGACTGAATGACAGGAGCCAAGCTGCCCGTGTGCTGCTAACTGGTTTCAGACTCATATCTCCAGGCAGCCTAGCTGCCCGTGCTGCTAACTGGTTTCAGACTCATATCTCCAGGCAGCCTAGCTGCCCGTGCTGCTAACTGGTTTCAGACTCATATCTCCAGGCAGCCTAGCTGCCCGTGCTGCTAACTGGTTTCAGACTCGTATCTCCAGGCAGCCTAGCTGCCCGTGTGCTGCTAACTGGTTCCAGAATTGTATCTCCAGGCAGTCTAGCCGCCCTTCTGCTGGTTCCGGACTCATATCTCTAGGCAGCATAGCTGCCCGCGTCAGGCTGGTTGCACTCATATCTCCAGGCAGCCTAATTAATTGCCCGTGTCAGTTGTTTCTAGCCTCCCTCTCATCTGTCGTCATTCTCCTAGACCTTTCTGCAGCCTTTGACACAGTGAACCACCAAATCCTCCTCTCCAACCTCCAAGAACTGGAGTATCAGGCTCTGCACTCTCCCTGTTCACATCCTACCTCAAGGATCGCACTTAAAGGGTAACCTGGAAATAATCTATGTCTGAACCTCGTAGTCTCACTACTGAGGTCCCTCAATAATCTGTTCTGGGTCCCATCCTCTTCTCTTTGTATACCAAGTCAATGGGTTATGTCATTCACTCTGTCAACAACTATGCGGAATGACACTTGTCATTCACCAAGGTAAATAATAAGTTCCTCTTCCCATACTGAGTGGAAAGTGTATGTTTTCACCTTCTTACGTGGAGCCTCCGCCATGCTAGCTATACCGCTATATTATATAGTCATATACTGACATTTGCGACAGTTACGTGCCGGTACTCTTCTCTTATCTCATTGGTCATTGATTGCTATGCAGAATAAAATACAACAGCTGGATCAAGAGAGGGGGGGGGGGGCTTGCAAAACTGAACATTAAGCAGGCATAATGTATTTGTGTATTTCGTTTTCTAAACTACTACTTTAGTTTTCGTGTTTCTTTTTTTCTCTTAATATTTTTGGGTGCTACAGGGAAAGTCTCAAAGATCTACCAGTCGATCGCGATCGACGGGTTGGCGACCACTGCTCTATACACAAAATTGTCTACAGGCATTAAAGACAGGAGTTCATTGTGTTACAGTGCTCGATGTACTAAGATACATCCAACATAACTTAATTAGATCTATCTATACATCTATATCTATAAACAGGCTCTTCCATTGCTTTGAACCATCCATGACAGTGTTATTATTAGTCAGCAGCCCACAGGGGGTTTTGTGAAATCTATTTACAGAGGTGGCGCCAAGCATTAGCATCGGCGCCGGGCTCATTTCTCTCTTCTCTACTGGAAGGTTGTTAAGTGGATCAAAGGAACGTTCCAGCATTGTTTAATCATTGTTGTTTTTTTCGGAAGTTCCCTCAAAAGTGAATTTGAGAGTTTGTTGGCTTTCCAGTTTATGTCAATGCTACCGGTCAACGTGTTTACATTATAGATCCTGTGTCATAGCGATGAGGGGAATCTGAAACAATTGGCAAACCAAAGGACTTTGAAGTGAGTGGAAAACTCATCGCTGGGAACCACGAGTAGCAACAATGGCTGCTACCTGTGATGCAAACTAAAGCTAGCAGGAGAACATATTGACCTTTAATAACTGGTTGGAGAGAGAGACAGAGAGACAGGGAGAGAGACAGACAGAGAGAGAGAGATCCAGATTAGTTTTTTTAGGATGCCATCCATGTACTTTGTCCGACCCATGGAACAATGCAGGGAGGGCTCTCATATAATGCCAAATCATAATTTTGGCCTCTGCAATTAGCTACGTAATTGTGAAAAGGTCACAATTCATTTATTTAAACATTATAATAAAAATAATAACTAAAACATAAATGAATCCTGAATCTCAATTTGTATGCCCATTACATTAACATCAACCCATAAGACAGCTGGGACTATTGCATCACACAGTCATGCACAATAAGAACTTGGCTATAATCGCCTCTTTAAAGCAGTGGGCGTAGGTTTAGTTTTGGAAGAGACAGGTATGCAGTAGCAAGTTATAAGTGTTAGGATTTGTTGCCAAGATTACTTTGGAGGGTACTTTCAGGCCTCTAGTGCTTAGAAAGCAATTAATTCTTCTTAAAGTTCAGATGGACCATTTGTACAGTTCCACACTGGCCTTCATGTACATGGCTGTATCAATGAGCCTATATTTCTTGTCTCAGGCCATTTAATTGCAGTTGGAACATATAGGTGCACATTGATTCCTGAATATCCCTTTTTTCCCCCTAGGGCTCAAAATGTCAAGATACATTACTGTATAGGAGCCCTCACTTACTTACTAATAAAGACATAATCTGCCCTTCAATGGTTGGCTAGTTAGGTCATGTGTCCAGCTTTCTAAATCATGACACAAACCACATATTTTGTTTATCTCCAAAGACTCCATCTCTCGAAGGCTATGCGTACTTCAAGCCTTGTGCCTCCCTCGGCTGCCTGGCTAATTGTCGCCTCCGATCAATAAGCTAAAGTACTGATAAAGAGAGGGAGTCAGGGGAGACGCTGCACACGAACCGTTCCTCCACTGGCGCTACACACACACACACACACACACACACACACACACACACACACACACACACACACACACACACACACACACACACACACACACACACACACACACACACACACACACACACACACACACACACACAGCTAGCTAAACAGCCACGCACACTGACAGATGATTAGTTGCTTGGCCACCAGGAAGTTGACTGAGTTGCTAGCAAAACACTCCCTCATGGAGGCTTTACCCTTAGAAACCCTTAGATCATGTGGGTTTTGTCAGGAGGGAGACAGACACCTGGGATTCTATGGACAGGTTTACTCAGATCAGATAAAGTGTCCTGTTGCGTCAATCATGTGTTCAGGCCATGAAAATTAATGGCAATGAGAAGTACAGCAATGAGCACAAAACTATGCTGGTAAACAATGGGTTCTGTCTCAACCAAAAGTGAGTTCTGTACAAACCAACAGAGAGTTCTGTCCAGACCAGAAAACAGTGAGTTCTGACCAGACCAACAGTGAGTTCTGACCAGACCAACAGTGCCACCTGCAGGTGGAGCAAGATGATAGACATGCACACATGTAAGTAAGCTACAGTGATGCAAGAAATTCCTAGCATCACAGAATTACCCTCTTTTATCATAGATAATCAAACAGACCTTGGAGAAGTCAAACCATACCCTGCATGTATTAATATTAGAGGTTCCCAATAGAAAATAGGCATATGTAGGAAATGTCTTACTGTGTACATTTTAGTCATCTGACACAACATTCCTCTCCCCTTCCTCCTACACACGCACTTCTAATCAGCCAATTTATCTCTTGCTTTTACACAGCATAACTCTGTCCAGTTTAAGCAAATACAACACTGTTGGGAAGCACAGATGACATCTCAGAATGGGTTTAGAGGGGAGAAAAGAGGAGAGCAACAGAGCGATAGCATAGCAGGCTCCCTAGGAATTATTGAGAAGCGTCTGCAGGCTCGTGCCTGTGTCCTAAATAATGGATGAGATCCTCCAACGAGATAAAACAAAACAAGAAGCGTCCAAGCACGCTGTTGCAAGGACGTTGACTACCATGAATACTAACTACTCCCGTGTGCTTTTAGTTCATTTTTTGTGTGATCATGTAGGGGCCCTCACTCTATAAGGCAGGACAGTGCTACCTCTCCTGAACACTAATGAGCTAGCTGCTAGCTCTTCCATGTCACATACTTGAGAGCCACTATGAGGCTCCCTTGCCCACTTCTTTTCCGATTCCCCTGGCTGTTTACATATTCTCTTCGTATTCTCTCCATAAGAATAGGCACCGTGGGTTGAATATGTGATGACCTGCAGTCAGACCTGATAACGTTTTATGGCCCAGGATCTTCCTCCCCGGCTCCTGACCTACCAGATAATAGTTATAATTAGCTATGTTGTTGGTTAGGAAGATTGGGCCAACACACACACACACACACACACACACACACACACACACACACACACACACACACACACACACACACACACACACACACACACACACACACACACACACACACACACACACACACACACACACACACACACACACACACACACGAAGGGGATGTTTTCTAGTTTTGTTAGTAAGCTAGCACTGCAAAAGCTCCAAAATGTTGAAAGTTGTACTTCCTAAAAGACAGAACAGTAGACATTGGCCAACAGTTCCAGATATCTAGGTTGGATTCCCAGTTCAGGTTCAGTCTGTGTGTAGTTTGAATATACACAAGCCTATTTTCTTATTTCATGTCTGTTTTAGCGATATCTTATCTCGGAAGCATGACTTTGCCTGCATATTCAAGGTCAACTTTTAAGTGCACTACTTTTCGTTGTAGTCGCACAAAGACTGACTGTAACAAGAACCTGAAGGCAATGATGAACTCATATGAGCACCCTTACTAAGTGCTAAGCGAAATTATTTGCGTTCAACTCTTATTTGAACGTAAGACGTTTTTACTTTGCGGTAATGTTCGCCAATGGTGATTACTTTGAAACTACAGCGCCCATATAGGTTGTTGGGATTACGGGATCCGACTAGACGAAGCTTAGCCGATCGGCTGTAGCGGAAGGTTGACTGACGGCGCCCCTCAAAAAGCGCTTTCCAGACCTAATGAGCCCAGCAAATACGGTCTGGCTGTGTATAGCTAACCAAATGGCAGACCAGGACATACAGACTTGTCCACCACTGGGTAAAAACATCATGTCATGGGAGTCAATCGACCTGGGCAGTGTGGTTCCAGTCCAATTCCCCCTGTTAAACCCCATTTGACAATTCTTCCATCTGTAATTACGGCCAAACCATATAACGTAGGTTAATAATGGTTGACGAGGGAAGATGTTATTTCAACATTTTACTGTTACAACCATTACATACCTTAATTGCTGAAAATATGTTATTTAGATCGTAACATTCCCATTTTCCGTGATCTCTACTACACTTCCCCTGAGCGTTACCGTTTCTCGACCAACCATACAATGAAGTTAGCAAGTTTGCAACAGTGAACGTCACTTAACGAGGCACCAGCAACTTTGCAAAGCCTCACAGCTGAGGACACCGAAGTGGTTTGGTGACAGTACGGTAGAAATCACTGCACCATTGCCATTTTACTTAATACAATTGACGATGAAAACCTTTGTAGAAACCGCGAGAATCAACTGTCAAAATTAACCACAGATTATATGCTTGGGGATGAAATGCACCATGGGAAAAGTAGTGATTGTGACCTTAATTAATTGTTGTCCTTGTGAACAACAATATACATTAGGCAACATTGTTCATAGAGCTGTGCTCCATTCGTTGAGGTTATCTGTTGACAATGTATATAATATGATGTTAATGTTCAAGATATTGCTTTCCTAATCACCTTCTCCGCTCCGATGAAAGGGCTGCTTGGGGCTACTGCACGTTTGTGATCAAATATGTACCGCCGTTTTGGCTGAGATTACATAAATTACACAAGACATTTTTCAGAGTTAACCCTTTGTGGGAGGGAATGAAATGACGTTAGTGACAAAATACGTTTTTCTGATTGATTAAAATCATTGACTTGGACATTTGGATCGTTCCTTGACATTGGTAGGGACGTGTCCATACCGTCCTGCTCTAAACCTACGCCAATGGGTTCAAGGCAAGCCTATGGATGGATTCATAAAGTAGGTATTTTTATGTTATAGAATTTACTATTTATTTGTTGAACGAAAATCGACTAAAGATGTTCTGCTCAAGTAACCCAGACTCATTTTATGTAGGAGTATTTGTTGAAACCTTTATATATAATTTAATTGGGTGGCAGTAAGGGGGCCCTTACTGCCACCCAAATAAAGGATTGCACCGGGGCCCTTAATGACCTACTTACACCACTCAATTTGCAATATCTTATGATGATGAAAGGCAATTGACGTGGCCGGCGTTATTTAGCTTACATCCAAAACGACGAGGAGGGCTTACTCACAGTGCTTCAGTGTGGTGTAGCTACTACGTTGTGGCCGCCGGCTGAGTTCAGTACACTCCGAGCTCTCTGCTCTGTCTGGGTACGGCCGTGGTCAGATTCCTAAGCGGTCTGCACGTTTCTAACCGAGCTTGGGCAGACGCACGCATGCAATCTAATGCTTAATCTAAAATAAGTTGATTTTAGGGTTTGGTTTTCATTTAATGTTCTGGGGGGTAATGGGTCTCATGTTGCAAGCAGAACTTGTCGGGGTTGAGAGGGGCTGGGGGTTTGGGTTAAACAGGAGTTGATCAGGACAAAGTGTGCACAGAGGCATGGTGTCCGAGGGACACGTATGGAGGGGGGAGAACCGCTAGTAAGGTGGAGTTTAAGTTACTGTTGTTCTTTGACAAATGGTAAGGTAAGGTAAGGTAATGTGCAGACGGGAGATTTAAATCTGCATCTAATGGTTTACAAAAACACGCACACAACATAATTACTTTTTGAATATGGAAGAAAACGCACCGCTGTGCAAAGGCAACGTTATTGATTAATGTGTGAAAAAGTATGAGATAAATATATATATTTATATTCCTCATAATAACAATCACATTAAACATAAGCAATTAAATACCTGCAGCATATATAGATAAACACATTAAAAACCCTCTCTTAAATGTATGAGAACAGAAAGCCCAACCACAGCAAGAGCAAGGAGTATGAATAAAGAAATGATTCAAACAAGTGAAGCCACAGAAGACAGGCAGCAAAACATACAGACAGCCGGACTGACGTGTAGGCAAAAAATACAACTTTAGCATTGTCATTCTCTGTGCAGGAAGGGTGTAGTGTGATAAGTATGTAAGAGAGGTGTTGATTGATCAAGTGCTCACATTGGAAGCAACAACTACTGGTGGAACTAAGATTGGAACATTGATGTTCCACTGCCAGGTTAAGTATCACTTGTAGGCCGATGCAAGATGACAGAACTATGGAAAGTCAGCCACAGGTTGCAACAGTTATGGAGGGTCAGTGTGTGTGCGTGTGTGTGCACCGATGTGTTGCCACTTTATGAAGATGTTGCCAAGATGCTGCGTGCCTTTCGCTGACACAATAGTAGTAAGATAGATAATAACCGCCCTACTGGTAGGTACAGTAGGATCCTACTAACCCACAGCTATCGGCTGATAACAACATGTAACATTATTTCACCAGCTAGTCTCATTGAGATGTAAACCCTCTTCTTCAAGGGAGACCTGGCCAAGACCATACAACTTACAACATAAAACACACACAACATAAAACGCACACAAGGTTACAACAGAAAAGGAAAACAGACAGGAAACAAACACATAACCTGTTTTAGTTCATGGAATACGTTAAAGTTTAATTAGATACAAAAGCCATTGACCTCTTAAGTTCCATTCAATAGAGTGATTCTGAGTGTTGTGATACTGTTGTTCACAACACTTTCCCCATTGGAAAGGGCTTTAGTCAAATGTCCATAACACAACACATTATATTATTATATATTATTTAGTTCCAGTGGCAAGTGTTTGATAAATCAACAGGAATTGTCTAGTTATACGTAGTGCTATGTGGGGAATTTCCTTTGAGGAAAAATGCAGATATTATTCCCTACAACCTCCCGCAATGTCCCGCGTGAGAGAATGGAGCTGAAGACATCACATCTCAGAGCTAGTGTCTAGGTCGGTGTGATTGTGGATATGGATCCACTTTCAAAGGAATTAGGATGAACAGAGCATGCATTCTCTAGCAGAACACAGGCGACGCGCTGAAAGCTGATTCCCTGTGGTTCTCATCCACTTCTCTGCTCTCCAGAGTGCTAGGCGGTTCCAGTGAATATTTATATGGTTTCGGTGAATGGCACAGCGCCAGAGTGCCCTCTTGTGGCAGTAGACAGAACCGAACGTGTAAAGTTTAAATTAAATAGGTTGTGCCTAAATTGAAAGGATGCTTCCTAAATAAGTAGCAAATATAGGTAAAATGGCGTGAATATAGGTAATATGTCGTTAATATAGATAATATGGTGTTAGGTAATATCACCTTTATATTGGTAATATGGAATTAATGTAGGTTATATATGGTGTTAATAAAGTTAACATAATATAGCTAAACCCTAACAATTCCTGAGTGATTCCACTGACTTTCGCAGGGATACTGTAGTGGGATGTAGAGCTTACTCATAGCAGCAGCACCTATGCTTAGTTATATTTTATAAACAGTCTCTCCCTCTATATAAAAGGATGCTGCCGGAGGTATTCAGAGAGAACGCCATCTAATTTACATGAAATATGCATTATGTAAATATGTGATGTATACATGTCACTAAATGGTAATTACAGTCCAAATACTCCCATGACGGTTATTCTGCTTTCAAACTCTGCAGAAGCTAGTTCGAGTCATTCACCATTTAGTTTATCCCAAAACAATAGATGCTATATTAAAGTAGTGACTGTCTCGTTATAATTGCTGACTGGACTGTCAGCGCATGTCATAATCTCCAGATTTCAGATAAAAATGTTTGCTGTGATTAAGGATAAAACTGATTTTTTAAACGAAACAGCTGCAAGCACATTTAGCAGTGAAACTGTGTGGAAGAGGCTGGGCTGTATGAGAAGGAAGGAAAGACTTCCAACAACTTCCAAATACAACCTAGTATGACACTGAGTAAATCAATATCCTGTCAAGAGTAATGCTGGAATATCCTCTTTCAGTTTACAACTAACCCTGAATATCCTCCAACTAACCCTGACCAAACAATAGTCTAGCTTGCTGCAACGTGTCCACATGTTCAGAGAGCCCTGTAGCCCTTTTGATATGAACATCACAATTATGTCACATCCCTAGCTGCAGAACACCCAGGCTAGCATCTCTCTACCATCTGCTGCATCACCCTCTCACCCAACAACCCGGTGGGATATTTTTAAAAGGCGACTAAACCCCAGCCTAAAGCCCCGGGAAAGTAATGGGACTGAGGGAAGAAACCAATGCGTGTGTTGACTGTGTGTGCAGAGTGTGTGTGTGTGTGTTGAGTCAGAAGATTAGAGACCCAGGATTATGGCTCCATTTGTTCTCTAAGAGCATCCGCTGCCCGAGGTTGAGATGGAGATGGTTGGATGTGTTTAGGAGCTAGCAGCACTGGCATCAGAGAGGATAGGATAGGAGAGGATAGGTGAGGAAACAGAGGTGGCAAACGGTGGCTGAGCAAGTTCAGTGAGATTTTCTTTGGTAAGGAATAAACGTGCGCACACAACTACACATTTCTTATATTATATATATATTATTTATTAAGGTCATTATATTATATACATATTATGTATTAAGGTCACCTCATATTATATTAGGTATTAAGGTCCCCTCACTATATAATAGTGTTAATGACGTATATGTTATGTTATATTATAGTGTTAAAATGTATTTGTTATGTTATAATATAGTGTAAATTACGTATATATGTTACGCTATAATATAGTGTTAATGCCGTATATATGTTTTAATACAGTACCAATGACGCAACAGATCAATTCCCATTTTTGGACCTACGGTCCACAGATTCTAGAATGATTCTAGAGTGTAAACAACCTTAGATCCACAGATTGTCTAGCATGATTCTAGAGTGTTTACTTTACACCAATATATCCACAGATTGTCTTGCTTGATTCTAGAGTGTGGACACCATTATATCCAGATTGTCTTGCTTGATTCTAGAGTGTGGACACCATTATATCCACAGATTGTCTTGCTTGATTCTAGAGTGTAGACCCCATTATATCCACAGGTTGTCTAGCTTGATTCTAGAGACACGATTATTTCGTCGATTGGTTCAGTATTGAGTTTGTTGGTTTCTTACTGTAGCGATCTAGTTGGGCTAGAATCGAAGCATACTACGGTAACAGTCTGGCGCTGTCTAAATTACACTACACTCATCCCAGCACCTCACATCCATGCTAAAACGTATTTACAATCATAAAAGACAAGGGGTTGTGTATATCACCTCCCAGCCCCTAACCATAGTGCGTGACAGTGGGGGGTAAACCTTTTTAGCACCAAAAATGTGCCGGATAGCTCCTCTCCTCTTGCTCATGTTGACTCTGCAAACATTAGTTAGCTAATGTTATGAAGGTAAGAAAGTAATGTGTATTAAACCAGCTAGCTACTTACATTAACATCCAACGTCTCCATTGGTTAGACCCCCCTATGTTGATATCAAGTTTAGCTTAAGATGCTAGATAATGATGCTAGGCTAACTAGTGAAACAAAACAAAAAATCCATTCTAGGTTAACTTAGCTAAAAATTGTTCAGTGCAACATAATATAAATCGCCATTATTAAAGAAATATCCACTTACCAACTCTGAACGAGTTTGTACGGTACCCGCTCCGAAAAGGTGTGTGATTCAAGCGCGCCGCGCAGAACGGTTCAACTAACGCCAAGGTAAAGAAATGGGAACGTTATGGACCACTTGAATCGTATAACAAGATTCTTACGGGCATGAATGTGGGAAATATACTGTAATATTTACGATTACAGGTAAGAAAGATATATAAATGTTTCGATCCCCCCCACCGTTTTTACCTCTTTTGATGGGGGTCCGAGCCTTAATTAATTAGGGGGGTCCAAGCCTTAATTAATTAGGGGGGTCCAGGCCTTAATTTGGGGGGTCAGTCCCCTCCAATCCCCCCCCCCCCCCCCCCCCCCCGTAATTCGAACCATGCCCCTAACCCTCAAGTCCATCTTGGCCTAGTCCAGCTCCACCGCTAGCTCCAGCACCTCCCAAATCAGTCAACTTGGTAGCACAAGTTCAAGTAGCATCTAGCTGCAGCCCCGGAGAAGCCCCTGGAAAAACGCACGTGTGAGTGTCACTGCCCGATCGGTACCGGAAACCTGATTTGTTCTACCTAAACATCACTCTAACCATAACCCCTTAACCTTACCATCACCCTAACCTTCAGACCTAAACCTAACCATAACCCTTACAATAACACCTAAACTCTAACCGTAACCCCTAAACCTTACTATAGCCATGACTGAGTTGATTGACTAGCGTGAAACCCAATGAGCTGGACTTTAGCCAGAGAGGTGGAGCTGGACTAGGTCAAGCTCCGCCCATTTGGCTCTGCAGCGAGCACTTGGGCTTGTACCGCGATTGTACAGTAGCAAAAAATACTCGTCACACTAGTCATCTCCTTTCTAAACACTAGTTGGCAGTACAACGGAATTTCCCTTAAAATAACTGGTTGTTTCCAAGATTTTCACAAGATAGGCGGTAGTTAAATTGATGTTGTTTGTTTAGCATCTTCTCCGTTCAAATTAAAGCAAAAATAAGACATTAAGGTTGAGTCCAATATCAGCCCATTTCTGAAAACATGTTAATCTTTATCTGCTCATAAATCGAAGTTTACAAATGCACACATTTCCAAGTATTTGAAGATGCATAATCAATAATAAAAGCTTGGTCTGCGCTGAAGTTCAGAGGAACTACATTATGTTAGATCTGCCACAAACAAACCTGTTACTACTCCCACTCCAGCTATAAAAGGCCGTCTGACGCGTCATACGGTCTTCTTCTCACGTCAGCCAGAGCAGCCACATCTTGTCGCGACACCGGAACTCACAAGGTAATGCAATAAACGCTGTTTTTCCTTGTCTATTTTGCATTAGACGAATGTTTTATCGAGAATAGTGTTGCACGACCTTTGTGCAGTGATCTTTAATAGCGGCATTGTGGCGATTCATAGATTAAGGGTTAGATGATGACTATCGTTACAGGATGGCAGGCGGTTTCCATTCTAAGCTACTGGACCTTAAACTTGAGTTACGGAAGTCGTTGAGTGAACTTAAATGTTCTCCTGGCACGTTTTTTTTTTAGTTGATGCACCACGGTATACAAGAAGTACGCGGCACGTTGCGGAATCTATTGATGTGAATGACGCCACGTGAACAAAAGACCATGCGCTTTTCAAAGCACGGTAGGACTTGTGGTGGAAAATTTGCAACGACAGACTACACCCTTATTTATACCGGAATCCTAATCGAGTACCACATCAGCCCCCCCCTCGCTAAAGTGATGAGTAACATTATGAGAAGGGCGTTCGCAGCTGGATTCGACTGCAGTTGGTCAAAGAAAGCCCAATCTGCCATAAACTTCAAACGGCGTTACACCGCATGCGCCAATTAAACTGCGCCCATGCGCAATGCTCGCAATTGTGATTACGGGTCGTGTTTAAACGAGATCCGGCTCGTCACTGCATTCGTCAACACTAAAGTGAGCTGAGTGAGGTTGATCGCATTGCGCCTTCCCCAATAACCGAGGTAGCGTTCAGTCAATGCAATATACTCGCCGATGGGGTCGGGGGCTTCGGCATCCGGCCCCAATGCCGATTGTGCTAAATGCACCCGAGGGCTGTGAGTGATTTCTCTGCCTTTTTGAACGTCTTAATTTTAAGTTGCAACTTGTATGTAATCCTTAACGTATCCTTTCAGAAGCATGTCTGACACCGAGCGCACCTTTATCGCCGTCAAGCCCGACGGAGTCCAAAGGGGACTAGTCGGAGAAATCATCAAGAGGTTTGAACAGAAGGGCTTCAAACTCGTTGCCATGAAAATGACCACGGTAAGTCCGTCCATGTGACATTTTTAAATCACCTGCTGAGGAAATGTTTATCTACTGACATGTTGTATCAGATTGTTTGAAGTCGTTGCGAGTCTGCATTGACCTTAAAAGCAGCGGGTCAGATTAGTTGACCTTTGCTATTCCTGACTGTTGCTCTGCTGCTAAGTGCTCGGTTCTTATGCTCCTTAAACGAGCACTATGTAATGGTTGTCTGCTAACCTGATGGTTCATGCAGTAAATACTTATGTGCATTACTATGTACCTCACTGGTTTACATCTGCAACAAAGAGTAGTCGATCGAATGTATAAATTGAATATAGGTAGACATTTATCAATCGCCAATACCAGCATTTGCTGAATAAATTCACATAGTTAGTACATTGATCGTCTTTAATGAATGCTTACATTTTTATTTGCTGCTTGTCTGATAGAGGGGGCGGGAGGAGAAGAAATGCAGCCCTACACTTTTTACCAAACCTACTGGCGCTTGGCTGCAAGTCTGTTTTTAATGTGCGAAACTTGAACATTGTTTTACGGAGAGTCTGGTCTCGTGTGTGTGTTGCAGGCCAAAGTTGAGCTTCTTCAGCAGCACTATGCAGACCTGAAGGAGAGGCCCTTCTTCCCCAGCCTGGTCAAATACATGAGCTCTGGTCCAGTGGTCGCCATGGTAATTAACCCACGTGCACAGCCATACTGAGGCGGCTTGAGTACTTTCTTTATCGTGAGAAAGCATTTGACAGTTTGGAATCTGTCGCTGAGCATAATGTCACTGACGCAAGGTGTTTACTATCCACATTTTTTCCACTCTGAAATAAGAAAAAAAATATTTAAATTATAAACACAAATGCAGTAAGATGATACAATTTTTAAACATGCGTCAGTGTCACAAACATGGACCGAATATGTAACGATAAATACCCTCTCTTCTATAGGTGTGGGAGGGCCTGAACGCAGTGAAGACGGGCAGGGTGATGCTGGGCGAGACCAACCCAGCCGACTCAAAACCCGGCACCATCAGGGGCGACTTCTGCATCCAAGTTGGAAAGTAAGGATCTTATAGTCGGCTGTCTGTCATGAACATCTCGACTCTCTAGTTACTTTAGCTGGGCCTACCAGTTGTCTGGTTATAATACTGCAACAGATGCATGGTATATCTCCAATGCAGTTCCATGGCCTTGGTGGCGATCAAAATGTGTATTTGAGTTTCATTGGGCTAAGTGTTTTTTCCATTTTCCATTTTCAACCATTCAGGAACATCATCCACGGCAGTGACTCTGTGGAGAGTGCCAAGCATGAGATTAGTCTGTGGTTCAAAGATGACGAGGTGTCCAGCTACGTCAGCTGTGCCCAGAGCTGGCTCTATGACTAACTCAACCTGCGCCTTCACCAACCCGTACACCGAACATGCTGGTGGATGACCAGCGTCTTTGCCCCCTTTGTTTTCCTTACTTCTACCCATGGAGGATAAACGGCGGATGACTCTGTCAAGGCGAATCCCCCTCCTGTCATACTATACTGTTTTGGGTCTGCTTGGTTGACCTGAAGTCCTTGTTCCATTCCATCTTCCAAAGTCTTTCCCCAAGTTGCATTCCTTGTAAGGGGCCATTCCATACATGACTGTTTCTGCTGTTAAAAATGGTGATTTCGGTTTTTCAATAAAACTTGGCAAGATCTCAATCTTATTTCCAACATGGGGTGTTCTCTATAAACTCTTGACTGCATCAGGTCCTTTACTATAAGGTTTAGTATGGGTCCCATTACTGGAAGGTCAGGCACGGTTCCCTTAATCTCAGATTGACAAGGGATTTGTTTCTGGCGGCCAAATCAAAGGTCCTGATAAGAGGATTTATTCAACATTAACTTGACATAATGCTTCAACATTCAGATTAAAATGTTAGTGCATGACATACTCCAGAACCTCTACACAAAGTGAAAAAAGTACATCTCATGACCAGCACGTTCCCAACATTTGGCTTTATTTACAAATTCAAAGCTCGATCACAGCACAACTTAACATATGAAAAGGTAACATACACTATCAAAAGGATTTACAAACTTTAAAACTGCAATCTATGTACCTCAAAGGGTCAGTGTTAAATTTTTATAGATTTAGGTTCAACATTTGTATCCAAAATAAATTTCACACCATAACTTAACCCTCTCAATTCACAACAGTAATACAATAAATGTATCAAATATATAGCACCACGATATAGTTGAATATAATTGGGGCTATCACATATAAAAGACCCGTGTTAGTATCAAGAGGAAAACAAAATACTCATTCTCAAGTCTGAACATCGATTAGACGCTGTCCCCTTGCGCAAACCCTTCCCATCCCAATACAGGGAATAACAGTGAAATATATAAGCACACCGTTATCATGCAGTCTGGGAATCTGAAGCCATCGTATTGAGCCCTGAAAAGCAAATTACCTTGGTGACTTGAGAAAAGTTATATTTTAATTTAGGTGTGATGTGGCGCATTTTGCATTAACTAAAAGGCGGGTTGTGAGGGAGTTATTTTAACATAGCAGCAACGTGAGCCCATAAAACAGTCATGGATTTGCACTGGGTTATGATACAACTGGGTGGGTTAAGTTATCAATGCTTGATTCTTCCCCCCTCCCTCCTTACAAAACGGGAAATATACTAACAAATGAAAATCTAATCAAAAGCCCACCCTTTTACTTTTGATTGTGTGACACTACAATGTTATTGCTGATTTGGTCTTGGAACCATCGTATTTTAGTTGCCTTTGTAATTCACTTGGAACCAAAAATTACTTCATTGAATATCCCCTAATAAAAATATCAATGACTATTCCAATTACAAAAATGTAGGAACAAAAATTGAACATAAAACTGTAAGCAATCATACTGAACTTCTCAATAAATAACGTGGCGACCTCAACAATCAACAACACGATTAGCTGAACACAGAACGGAACAATTAGAGGGAGCTACAAGCAAGGAGGATATGAAAACAGGACATCAGCTGAGAACATCTGCCAAGCAAACACTTGGTAGAGACCTCCAGCTGGCATTGCAACCCATGCTATATGACTCACACAAAGCTTTTAACAATGCAGTTAGAAATACAAACAAAATCTAAGGAAATGCAGAAAAAGCTTTTTCCTGAGATTAAAACCCGGAATCATACTGGTAAAAAATGTGATCATGGGTTGTTGTATGTCACACAGAGTATATGGTATGGTTTATGGTATTCAACAACCGCCCCCCACCCCCAAAAAAAGGTTATACAATATCTGGTTAGAATATTTATGTAATTTATATTTCAATGTAGTGACATTAGAGGGTTACATCTTTGATGTCTACGTAAAATATAGAATACGGGAACTTTATTGCATATTAATCAAATCAGAAGACTATCCTGCAAGCTGTGATAAAATTCTTATGTTTGGTGTCTAGTCTTCCAGAGAAACATTTCAGGTTACAGATTTTGCATTTTGTATATGCTAACCCACAGCAGTAGCCTAAATACACAAACTCTTGGATATGTGCTAAATTTCAACAGGAGGTAGTAGATAAATAGCTGCAAGTATCCGACTCAGAACAATAAACTAAATTGTCACATACAGATTTGTGTCCCTTTTTCGAAACTATGACGATTTTTCTTTTAAATGGAATTAATTTTCCTTTTTTGCTCTATGTTATTCTCATAATAAAGCAAAAATATCTTTCTACATATTCTGTCTTGTGCCACTTCTAGATTTCACTATGTGAATGCTGCCTTTAGGGGTATATGTAATAGCAGTGCATCGCTTATTAATCTATTACTGAACATAAACCTGTTATTCTGTGGCTCAGCTGAATAACTGACTACTTGCATACATATGGCTCTGACATGAGAACTCAAGCAATGGAAAACAAAACACCTTGCATATAATCGTACATAATGTCGACACATTCAGCCGCTTGATTGAGACAAAATATCTGCTGCATTTTCTTGTACCCACATCCAGAACATACATACATGCCTCGGGCCCTCACCGTGTGAGAAATAATTATCTGAGAAAGAGACTACACTGAATAGCAACCACACTGCCACTTGAAAACGTTAATCATGGTCCAAAAACAACTTAAAGACAACAAAATGTTAAGTCTGGCCAGCCCGCGTAGTGTATTTGAACATGGCTGATTGGACTGGTATGACAAGCCAGCAGTACAATCGGACACTATTTTGTTACTTTTATGCAAACCTTCCAGACCAGAAGACAAGAGCAATACCTGAACAAGCATGTAGGTTGATTTGGGAATAAGGAAGCATGAAGAGGTGGCCTACGCACTAATCTGATGTTTACATCACATGCTACTGCTCAGCTCATGCTGCCCCTTGATCTAATCAATAGAGTTTGGAAAAATATGCCATAATATTCAAATTAGGTTATGGTAACGATAAATAAAAAAGGACTGTTTATAAAGGCCTGGCTTAAAATAACCACAAGTTTTACTGAAGTGGCTTCCAAGAGGCTTGTAAGGAGGTCTTGATGTTTTGAATGTGCACCATGGCAAAGCCATCAAATTAGCTCAATGTTTTACTAAGGTAGACATTGCCATTATACTTCAAACTAATTATGTATAAATGTGACAATACTCCAACGTACGGATCTGGGCCTCCTGCATGAATTGATGAATACAACCCTGATAAATATCCACTAGCATCTAAACAACCAACTAACAGAAAATCCTAAGAGAGTGCTGGTGCTCGATAATTTCCTGAAATGCATTGTGGGAGGACGTTTACGGCTGTTATCAGTGAAAAAATGCCAGGACTGTAGTCCAATATAAGTAAATTGTTTCAAGGGCAAAAGGACAACCCCCCCCCACCACATTATTTGTATGATCATTCAAGAGACCTTATTTATAATGGTGGTAGGGAGTGGCGAGAGTCCAACCCCATCTAGCTATTGAAAGCTGTCCTCTGTTCAAATTAAAATCCTTAATATCTTATATACTGTAGTTCTCTATCAATAGTTTATCATACTATAATATCAATAGAATCACTCTTATAGAACAACACACATTAAGTACCCAATCCAGCCACCAAAATGTATGCAAAGTAAGTAATCATCGTTTTAAGACAGAATATGACCAAAAAAAACAAAACTTCAAGTACTATAAACAAAAGTACAAGTCCACCTGGCAAAACTGTTCAAACTACAGGAAGAGCAAAAACATACACAATTCTGTAATTTTCTTTCCCGCTTCTCTCTGGATTGGTGAAAATGCTCTCAAAAACAAAACAAAAACATCAAATAAAGTCAGCGAAGGAAAGATATATTTTTTAGTTTTTTTGTTTAATTACACCCAACTCAACCGCCAATAAATGTTTTAGTCACAGTTTCTGCAGGTCTCTGTGCGGTATCCCCCGCGTCCGGTCCCAGAGTGGTGGCAGCAGCCAGATGTTAAGGCCAGAAGTGGCTTTGATGGAACCTTGCAAGAATATCTCCATCTATACCAGCAGCTCCTATTCCTGCCCTATCTCCGTCTACACCAGCAGCACCCACTCCTGCCCACTGGGGAACACGTCTAGAGCTCAGTCTCTTGCTATGAATTTAGATGAGTTTTTCTTCCAGAAAGGAGCAGATATTTTGGAACTCATCCATCCCAATACCTTGAGAAGGTAGAGGGGGAGAGAAAATGTGTCCAATCCCTCCTCCTGTTCCTGAAGGACGGACTGGGCCACAATATATATATGTGCGTGTGCGTGCGTGGACACAGCTACAACGTTTGGAAAGGGCCAGGGACACTTTCTCTCTACCCTCTCTGCAGTAAGATCGCCAGGCCCGTTCAAAATAAAAACAAACGGTTGAAAAGGTGATGTTTTGTCGTCGTGTGTTCACCCCCCGTTCCCCGTGGCAGAACCTTTTCAGGGCTCCTGTTTGATGTAGTATCCGGCCGAGCCGTTGCTCTCCTGGTCGGACACGCCCTGCGAGAAGGTGAACTCATCCACCTCAGCCGCCTCCTCCTTCAGCCGCAGCAGAGACTCTGCTCACAGACACCCGGGGAGAGAGAGAGAGAGAGAGAGAGAGAGAGAGAGAGAGAGAGAGAGAGAGAGAGAGAGAGAGAGAGAGAGAGAGAGAGAGAGAGAGAGAGAGAGAGAGAGAGAGAGAGAGAGAGAGAGAGAGAGAGAGAGAGAGAGAGAGAGAGAGAGAGAGAGAGAGAGAGAGAGAGAGAGAGAGAGAGAGAGAGAGAGAGAGAGAGAGAGAGAGAGAGAGAGAGAGAGAGAGAAAAAAAAGAAAGAAAGAAAGAAAGAAAGAAAGGGAACAGGGACAGGAATGAGTGGACTACAGCTGGGCACACCTGACCGGGGTGTACCGGGGACATGACCCCGGGGTGTAACAGGGACCATGGGTGTAACGGTGACATGACCCGGAGTGTAACAGGGACATGAACCGCGGTTTAACAGGGGCATTGGTAACAGGGACACGACACCGGCTGTAATGGGGACACGACACCGAGTGTTACGGGACATTAGACCTGGTGTCACAGAGACATTATACCTTTTAACGGGGAACACCGGGTGTCTCCAAAGGCATTTGCCCAAGCATCCAGTACCCCATTTCGTCGAACGGAGGAAACATTACGTAAAACAAAGAAAACACCCATGCGAGGCATTAGAACAACCTTCCAAACAAGCCCAAATGCAGTTATATTGGTTTACATGTGGGGAGCAGACAGCTGGTGGAAGGGAAGGATAGCGCAGGTGATATACAGAAAACATGGCTCAGAAACAGTTGGGACATGTAGCCAGAGCGCCCAGAGGCCAACACATTTAACACAGCCATTAAACCTACCCCCACCTGATGTGCCAGTGAGGGCAGCCATGTAGTGCCAGTTGGAGGCCAGGTTAATAGGAAAGTGCAGTTACCTGATTTGTGGGTTTGTTGGAGGTGGAGGTGGGTGCGAGGGCGGGGCCGGGTGGGTCCTGGGGCAGGGTAGGGGGGCGGACTCTGCTCTTCGTCCCCAGAGAAGCTCCTCCTCCTGCCTGCTTGACCAAAGGGTCGTCGACCAACTGGGATCTTCCGCTCTAAACACCAAGCCAGACTCGGGTTAAGCTACCAGAGGCTCAGTAAGAGTAAAGGGCTTTTTATTCTTCACGTCGCACATTCATCTTGTGATTGCATATTAGACAGGAAAGGCTAAGATAATTTTTAGTGGTCAAATCAAGTGGATTTGATGCAGAATAATAATACAATTACAATATGGTGCCCCACACTGTGCGTGGCCCCCTAATAATTATAATAATAAGTGCCTGGCCGAGTCTCTCTAAGAACTTCTACAGCATTACTAGCAAAAGACCAGCAAAGCTATAGGACATGTGCAAAAATATTACACTACAGCATGAAAGATGGTTCCAACCCGGACCTAAACCTAACTAAACATAACCCTAACCCTGATGTAGAAACAGAGGACATGATGGACAAACAGAGAGGAGAGGACATGATGGAGAAAGAGAGGAGGAAATGATGTAGAAACAGAGAGGACATGATGGAGAAACAGAGAGGAGGACATGATGTAGACACAGAGAGAGGAGGACATGATGTAGAAACAGAGAAGACATGATGTAGACACAGACAGAGGAGGACATGATGGAGACACAGACAGAGGAGGACATGATGGAGACACAGACAGAGGAGGACATGATGGAGACACAGACAGAGGAGGACATGATGGAGACACAGACAGAGGAGGACATGATGGAGACACAGACAGAGGAGGACATGATGGAGACACAGACAGAGGAGGACATGATGGAGACACAGGGATGGATTAGAGAAGAGAGACATTGAGGGAATTCTCACTTTTCTTTTGTCCTTTGTACTGCGTTGCCTTCTTCTTTTGCTTGGGCACGCTAGAGGGCATCTCCCGGGCGCCTGGCAGGCAGTAAACAATACATTTCTTGTTTCAAGTTTGAAATAAATGACGAGGAAGATAAACTGGTTAGAAATGCCCAAAAGACATTCAGCCACATAGATCCAGTATCATATGTTGGCTGTGTGGCTAATACTACAAATACTAATAATTCTGTTCATAATGATAAAATTGGTTAACAAGAATTATAATAATAACAACAACAACAACACTAGGTGGTGTGAACAGACTCACTCTGCGCGGCGGGGGGCTGCAGCTGGTACCCGGTCAACTGACACCAGCCCACGGGGTAGAGGTCCGGGGACTCGCAGTCCACCCACTGGTCGTACTCATCCTCCCAGCCGTCAAAGTGGATGCGCAGCAGGCGGTGGACAATCCGCGTCACGGTGGCAACGCACACCAGCCGCGGCTCCATCAGGTCCACCGCCTCCAGCTTCATGCCCTGGCGGAAGCCGTGGTTCGGGACGTCCTGCGGGCGGAGAGGACACGGGTCCAGGACACGGAGACGATTTATCGGTTATGTTGCTTAACGTCATTTTGTGTAGCCAAACCACACAAAGGCTGACATAACACATTTTTATAGGGAAACGGAATGATCAAAATAGGCTTGCAAAGGTCAACTAGTACAAAACGAAATAGCTTTAACAGCATGAGGACATGAAATGAACGCACAGCTTTGTGATCTGAAGAGAAAATTAAACAGCTAAACATGGCCTACCTTGTTAAAGAGCTTGACAGGAGCAGCTATTGAACCCGTTTCTCTGAGGTAGTCAAACCATTTAAATGGTAGTTTAGTGCACCCTGGGGAACAGTCAGGTAAGACTATGACATTAGAAACACTGACCACAAACAAGAGGTGAGAGCTTAGCTACACGCATGGAGAGAGAGATAGAGGTCATGTCTTATCAGTAGAGGCTACGTGTCCATCTTTAAAGAGCAACCAAACAGGGACAGCAGAACACAAAAAAAAAAAGTACAGCTAGCACTTTGTCTTAAAATAGTGCAACGTGACGCCATAGCAATAGGTTCACCATTACAATGTATTACCACAACAAACGCATTACCACAATAAAGCCAATTAATACGATCAAATGCTTAGTGTCAGTTACCCTTTAAGGCAAGTCAGTGTCTATGCATCAATGAACCTGTGAGTCATAGAAAGCCACAGCAACTGATTAGGTGTGTTTCTACCTCTTGGGGGCGTGAGTTCAATGTTGTTGATTTCACAGAAGCCGGCAGGGAAGATGGAAGGGGAGGTGGCGTGGTAGCAGAACCAGTCCGAGCCATCCACTGCCTCCGAGCCATCAATTCCAATCATGAGGTAGCCGTCTGCCAACACCTACAAACACATGTAATGAAGTGTATCATGAGGTAGCCATGTGCGAACACCTACAAACAAAGTGTACAGTAATAGTCACTATCTCCATGTTGAAACTGTGTGGGGGGCAGAGTTTCGTTACGTTCCAACTTTGTGGGGAGGGTTAGGGTTAGTATCGTACCACACTACTTATTCGGTTCCCATCATTGCCAACTGCACAGACAACGTGACAATAATAGAACAACACTAGTGTGTACCTTGGACAAAAGTCTCCAAGCTGTTAATAACAGCACCTCCATAATCTATATCTCTAGACTCTCTATAGTCCGTTACTGCAGCAGACAGGCAAGAATTTGTGTTAGTGCTGTTGTGATTAAACTTGTAGTAGTTAATATTGTAGGTAACTCACCTGTCTTACAGTAGCTACACATATAGCAGAGAGGTAGGCTCACCTTTCGTACAGTAGCTACACATATAGCAGAGAGGTTTAGTGGGTCGATGGCCTCCAGCTTCATGCCGTCTCGGAACCACTCCCCAGTCTGGTCCACATCTCTCACCTGACACACACACAAAGAAAGAAAACAGGCGGTGCAGGTAAGGTTTAGTGTGCTCTCTTTAAAGCTGAGAAAGCATGCTAACCTTCTCCAAAGGGAACATTTATATAATTTTAATAATAGATCATATTCAAATGAGATATATACACACACACACAATTATAGAGCATAAACTCTATATCACCATATTATCACAATATATCATCAAATCATATTAAATAACCATACCTTTTGGAATAGTGGTGATGGAGCATCCATTTGACCCTCCATCTTCTTTGTCACATCTGAAAAAATGAACATATTTTTTGCACAGTACTAACCCCCACCTTGTTGTGTTGTGTAATTCTAAAACAGGAATATTTTGTCCAAAAAAAAGTATTATTTTTAAATAAATGAATCCAAAGTGAGTTTACAAAGTGTGACAGACTCACCAGAGCGCTTGAAGCGGTGGCCGATGCTGCGCGACCAGCCGATGTTGTGGATGAGCGGGCTGTACATGTGGCACCAGAAGTCGTCCGAGCCGTCCTGGCTGTCCTCGTACACCAGCCGTAGGCGGCCGCCGATCACCTGCTCCACCAGGGCCACCCGCGTCCTGCTCAGGTGGTTCTTGTCCACCACCTCCACGCGCATCAGCTTCTTAAAGGGGAACTGCAAGTTGTCGTGCACCTAGCAGGCCAAGAGTGTAAAAAATTAAATTAAAATAAAGTGAGCCACTAGCCATAACCTAGAGTATTTAAATGTATTGTCCCTATGCATATGCACATGCATAGGCACATGGAGTAAAATAAATACCAAATGACAAATCCAAGAGAGATTCTTATGAGTTGATATAGATCTATCTATCTATCTATCTATCTATCTATCTATCTATCTATCTATCTATCTATCTATCTATCTATCATATAAACTATAGAGACAGACATTATTTCTCACCTTGGTGGCGAAGTCCGCTGGCAGTGTTTTGGCACCGGTGAGGCGCTTGACGAGAAAGGCCTTCCAGTTGGAGTTTTTGAGCTGTATGGCTAAGAAGCAGATTGGAAATCAATTGATAAGCGATCCAAAGACAAGCTGAAACAAAACAAAAACATATGGGACTATAGAAATAAAAGGAACTCACTTTTCGGAGGTACAAGGGGCTTGTTGCTGGATGCACACCAGCCCACAGGGTGGATCTCTGGGATGCCCAGGTTACACCAGAAGTCCTTACTGCTGTCGTTGTCAAAGCCCTCATACCGCAGCAGCGCCTTGAACCCTGAAAATACATTAGGAATATAAACACACAATATTGTACCATATGAAATAGTCAACATTTATTTTTGGGGGTTTCTATTCAAAAGACTACC
>JACYXH010000410.1:1497500-1562500 GCA_026745465.1 Lota lota | reverse complement strand
AATGGTATCGTCAACGCTTCCAGAGATGGAGGCAACTTCTGGAACATGAAAAGTACAAAGAGCATTAAGCAAGGAATAAACCACGACGAGCAGTGCCGCTATTGGAAATTAATGTACGATGGGACTGGTGATCCGGCCCGAGGTGAAGCAAAAGTTGCTTACCACCACCGAATAGTTACTTTCATCTATAACATTATTGCTTTTCATTGTCTTAATCAGGGGAAATATTATTCTGCGCCGCTTAAAGCTTATTGTTTTTGTGTTGTCAAGGAAACTTGACAACTTAAAATAGTGCATTGATTTAGAAAAAGAAAACACACACATGAAACCTCATTGACCAATCAGAATTTTGCCTGAGCATTATGTCCTCTTGCTCCTATTCCAACATTACTGTTGGATGCCCCACTCTATCTCACAAATTAATTGAAAGTGTCTCAGATGTGTCCAGCTTCCAAGCCCTTAAATGCGTTGCGTTTAAAAAAAGGTTTTGCCCACCACAACTCCAATTTTACTTTCCATTATCAATCACCAACAGGTGTCCTGCCCCTCATCTTTCTATTCTATAATCATTTCTGGCCTACCTCCAAGTCGTAATCCATCTAAAAATGTCTTCCTTTGCTGCTCTGTCAAGTGGAGTTCCACAGGGGTCAGTTCTTAGTCCAATTCTGATTTCATTGCATATGCTTTCAATGGGCCAGATCATTAGCCAATATGGGGACATCTCACGCGATAACCCCAGCCCTATACCCCAACCTGATAACACCAACCTGATAGGCTAATACAGGAGAGGCTCAGCTCGGATGACGCCCCGATCACATCATCCTGCCCACAAAAAATAAGGAATGACAAAGATGTCAAGGATGGGATAAAATCCCACGTATTAAAATGTTATCCAGTTATTTTAAACGTAAGCCTTTATCTGCTTAATCGTTTTATATCATTCCTCACTTTACACTTCTTACTTGGCAAATAACACTATTTAGCGTTAATGGCTCTTAAGAAGGACTTTGAATTGTGTGAATGAAGTGTTAATTAAAAATAATCGAGTCGGTCACATAAGTTTTGAAAAGCATTCCTGACTGGGAAGTGCTCACCAGCATCCTCTGCAGAGAGCCAAGGTTGTCCCCATCCCCTCCTCCACTCCCTGAATCCTGGCAGCTCACGGCGTGGCCCAGCCGGATGAGCTCCTCACCCAGATCGACAGCCTTCACATGAACAAGACAAGCAAAAACACATAGGGAGCTCACGGTCATAATCATTGAGTCACCAAATATGTTGATGCTGTTGGTTCATTAAATTACTGTTCCACGGCAGTCCGCAAGTTTTATGTCAGCTGGCATCCATGAGTATACCGTGAGCGAACCAATCTCAAGACTCAGTTGAGGACGTATTAGAATCCGCCACTGTTTGTCTTAATGAGCCAATGCTTTTGGGTGATCCGATAAGAATATGAATACAGCTTATTTTGTCTGCAAACAAGCTCAGTTTTTCGATAATTTCTGAAAATAAGGGAGCTGCTCTGTGTTGTATTACCGCCCTCTGCTGGACCGTCTCTTGGCCCATATTCTGGTATTGCTATGCCATGTGTGAACGGGAGCAAGACGGAAATGTTCCTGAACATAGATGCATGTGTGAAAAGTGTAAATCACTAGCGTGGCCTGCAATAATATCCCAGTAATTTACCGGGAACTATGTGTGAAAGGGGCTTTAGACTATTTATACAAACTACTAAACGTCAATCAGCTTCTGAATGTTCCGATTGTTTCTGCAAAGTACTCGGTAGGAACACGGAAGGCACCACCTCAACATGCAGAGCTCCAGAGTGAAACAGCTCACCTTGCCCTGGCTGTTGTCATAGAGCTTGATACTTGGCCAGGTACAAACTTCAGAGTGGGAGTAACTGCATAGTTTGGCCCGCAGGGGGCGCCACTCCGCACAATAGGTTAGTTTTTCAAAGTCATCCAGGGCTGTTTCGGTCCAGGCCTCCTCTGGCAGAACAAGAGATTCAAGGTTGTGGATTTCATACAGTCAGCAGTAGTTGTTGTTTTGTTTTTCATACTTTACTGAGATTAATTAAAACGTATAAAACCTGCTGGCTGTACTCCCGCCAGGCTACATTCAATGGCCTGGAACGGTAAACTGAGGAAATCACTCCTGGAAGGAAAAACAGATCAAAATGATGCATTATATTCTAATACTTCACATTTATTGGTTATTAAACGCAAGACACGCGTCTACCTCATGCTGCGCAGGCTGTCTTTGGGCAAATCTTGGTTGTCTCCAAAGTCCACGTAGTACAGGTCCACCAGGCCGGACCCATGAAAGCCCAGCACCCGTGCCCTGTTCCACGTGCCATGGGCCCGGTACGGTGCAGCCACAATGTCCCCTACCACGATGGACTCTATTATGTGCTCCTGTAAGGAAATACACAGCTTTGAGTCATTCATCCAGAAAAGCCACAGTGATATCATTTGGACCATTATGATAGCCTCTACTGGAGTGTGAGCTAATAAAAAATGCTCACATTTTAGCCTGCTCTGCAATAATCATGGTTTTTTTCATTAATAATGCATGGTAAATACATAACCCATGAGCAGCAGCTAGAGGCAGGCAGAGTGTGCAATAAAGCGGCGTCGTAAATAAAGAATAGAGGAGGAATGTGGGGTGCTTACGCTGGGTGTTCCTGCGGCGTACAAGCGGCTCATCTCCTCCGTCAGCTTGTCGAGCTGCAGGGAGCGAACCCCCAGGATCTGGATCCAGAAGTGGCTGGGATTCTCAGATGCCGAAACGTACACCTCCAGGTGCTCATCGGGCTGGAAGCTCAGGTCTGGGCTGGGAACTGGACCAAATAAGGACATGGGGCAATCGGAAGGACATGGGGCAATCGGATGACCAAGGTTATTCATTTTCATTCATTTGTCAAAACTCGAGGAAGGCAGGCTCACTTTCAAACTTGGACACTTCGGAGAGAGAGTCTGGCGAGGCAAGGTCCTCCGGCTGCCCCTCCTTGGCTACAGGCTTGGCAGACAACAGAGACAGCGCCAGCTCCTCGGGCTTCAGAGAGCAGGGCCCGTTGTTGTTGTTGTGGTTGACGACCCGTTGTTGCGGCTCCACGACCTCACACTTTGGGGCCTGGAGCTCATGCGGTCCTCGCTTCAGGCGAAGAGCGGACGACTGGCAGATCTTCCTCCTTACCGTGGTGTCGTCGCGCACCTTCTCTAAAATCATCTCCTGGAAGTAGAGTTGGGTTAATGGGGATTAATAATGATTAGAGTTGTTCTGATACTGACATTTTGACTTAGATTCTTATTACTAGCTTTGGTACCTCGATATCGATACCAAATAGATACCACACCAAATCACTGACAGCACAGCCCCAACATTTGTACAAGCAAATTAACTAGGAACACAAGAAAGCGTCTCTTGAACAGAATAGCTCTTAACTTCATTTTAAATGAATTCTTTTGAACTTTTATTCTAACTTAATATCTTGTGAACTTGAATCGTTAACTATATATATATTATATATATATATATATATATATATATATATATATTATAGTTTTTCTATGCTCTAAGTCTAACATTTCAGCAGCATTAAAGGTGCTGTAGGCTAGATTTGAGAGCCTTAATGTGTTGGAAATGCCATAGCCATAGTCTAGGGAGAAACGTAGAGGACGGGCTCTTTTCCCCTCTTTCTTTACAACTCTCAAATTGAGCCTACAGCAGCTTTAACGGAGTTAGAAAATGCAATGATGGTACCAAAAGAAGACTTTCAGAATCAAAGTTTGTTTTGCCACCCAACCTTGGCCTGCTGCACCTCCTGATGGGTGCCTGTGATGGTCACTTTGCCCATGGCCTCTGGATCTTGCCGCCTCTCCCGAGGACAAACCACCCTGGCGCCGGTGGTCTGCGTGATTAGCTTTAGAGACTCCCCTCCACGGCCTGCAACACAAAGAAGGAGCTGCAAACACTCTAGTACAAGGGGAAAGAAAGAGGTTGGCACAGCATTGGTGTAACCTCACTACCTTTTTAAAATGGGACGGGGAATGACGAAAGGTGATGAATAGCACGATGAAACCCTGCTGATGAAAATGTGTGTGGCTTTGTGTGACCTTCCTAAGATCAGAACCACAGCTAGCGCCTCATCACCCATGTCTTAACTAATCCACAACTCCTCAACTCACATCAGCGTGCCAGCGTTTCATGAGCAAACATAACCGTTAACTCAAAATAAACAACTCCTCATTCAAAATACAAAACAATAACGATCGTACAGAAATCAGTTGTCTTCGTAAGTTATGTTACTGCTCTGGCATTGACATCGTTAAATCTGCTAGTACACTGACACGATGATACTAGCTTGCAAATTCATGTGAAATTCAGATGCAGTTTAATGTGTCCATGGAAAAAGAAAAATCAAGAAAATGTCTACAGCAACATTGAGCCAACCAAGCATTTTCTGTGTGGGTGTGCGCAGTATTTATTCCGTTTGGGAAGTCCCAATTCTTGACATTGGTGCTGCTGGCTTACCTATGATCCTTCCAAAGGCGGTCTGGGGCACCTCAAGGACTTCGGTGGCCGGCTCGCAGTCTGTGGCCAGGTTGTCTAGGACAATCTTGGCCAGTAGAATCTGTTCCGGGGAGCCCCGCAGCAGTAACCCCACGGCTGTCTGAGGACAGGGCCCCCCTGTGGCAGGCACCACCTGGACATGGGCTCCAGACCTCTCTCTGGCCTGGTATGAGAAAGGAGAGAAACAGCACAGCTTATCCAAGTTGTCAATCATGTAATGAGTGACCCAACACAACATTAGAATATAAATGTCTTGGTCACGCGTTGGTAGGAACAGTTTTAGTACCGCCCGTTACATATTGGGAGTACAAAAACGTCCTGTTTTCAGCTAACTACATTATTAGATCGGCTCACTGTTAATCAGGGTACGGTCTTGTTCCTCTCAGGACCTCTCACAAATGATTACGTAATTTGTATAATGAGTAAGAATAAATATGCATACAAAATAGTTACACAGCAACTTTCAATTTTGAGCAGCGAAGAAGAGACCAGCATTTGCCAAAACATTGACAGAGGTGGATGTATTGTGGAATTAAAAGTCTGTTTCACCCTGGATAAAAAAAAAGGCTTACCCGCCACCCGAGATGGGGAGAAACAATGTTCACTTGCTCCGGCCATGCTTTCATTGGGATGAACATGTGACCAAGAAACATGTATGTTATTGTATACTATAATACAGGGGTGCCCAATACGTCGATCGCAATAGACCGGTCGATCGCAAAGGTAGAGTGGGTAGATCACGTGACATTCCAAAAAATAGATAAGAAAATAATATTAATAAATGAATGAATGAATGTATCATCCCTATGGCATTTTCCACTTCATTGCCGTACAGGGCGGCCAGTCTGAGATCTCTTCTCTTCTATGGGTCACCATGCATGCGCGGTTAAACGCGCTAAATACTGCAAAACTTCAGCGAGCTAAGTGACCTAGTTAGCATTCCAATTTAATAATCCCATCCGTTTTCATTGTTTTTTTTTCTTGTTTTTTTGTTTTTATTTTTTCAGGATACTTAAGAAGGGATATACAAATGAGTGGGGGAGCTGGACCAAGTAAGAAACCAAAAACGTACCACTTCCATGCGGAATGGGAGGAGGACCATGTCATATTCAAAATGCGTTTGTCTGATCTGTCAATCTATCATTGCTATTCCAAAGAAGGGAAATGCGGAGAAGCACTTTCGAACTGTTCATAGAAACTACGACACTGACTTCCCTCCGAAAAGTGAGCTGGGAAAGAGAAAGGTGAGGAAACTAAAATCACAGTTAATCGGACAGCAGTTGTTTTTCACACAGCTGAATTCAAAAGCAAAGGCTGCCACCGAAGCATCGTTCCGGGTGAGTCACTCCACCATTAAGCATAAGAAGCCCTTCCAAGATGGAGAGATGATCAAAGAGGCCTTCGTTGAGGCAGCTGACTCGTTGTTTCGGGATTTTAAAAACAAACCAGAAATATTATCTTCAATCAAAGCTCTTCAGCTATCAAGAAGTACAGTTACACGGCGCTGTGAAGTAATGGCAGATGATTTGACACAGCACCTTTGGAAGGACATCTCGGACTGCGAGTGTTTCTCACTGCAACTAGACGAGTCTACAGACATAAGTGATACAGCCCAATTGTGCATTTTCATTCGGATGGTGTTTACAGACATGACTGCAAAAGAGGGGCTGTTAACACCACTGCTCATGAAAGAACACACGCGGGGAGAGGACATTTTTCAGTCTTTCAAAATCTTTATCGAGAAAACCCGGCTCCCGGTGTGTAAATGAATGTCAATCACCACGGACCGGTGATTGACCCCGCAATGGTGGGCCACTTTAATGGATTTTTTGCCACGTGCAGGCAGGGCAATGCTTTCCTGACTTCCTTAATTACCACTGCATAATACACCAACAAGCATTATGTGCTCAAATGCTAAACATGAAAGAGATAATGGATGTGGCAACGAAAATCGCCTGTTCTATTCGAGCGAGACCTCTTCATCGTGCACATCTGGAGGAGGCTGACTGCAACTACTCAGACCTCTTGCTACACACTGACGTGAGATGGCTTAGTAGGGGGAAATTCCTGCAGAGATTTCAAGAACTTTGTCCGGAGATAAAGGACTTTCTCCTTGAGAGTAAACATGCAGAATACACACAACGTAATGACAGTAAGTGGCTGCTAGACTTGGCATTCTTAACCGATCTGACCAACAAGTTGAACGAGCTTAATTTCGAGCTGCAAGGAAAAGAAAAAAACGTGGTCAATATGATCAGCTCAGTTAATGCTTTCAAACGAAAAATGCAACATCTATCCTCAAAGCTGCAGCGACATGATTTGGGGAACTTCCAAAACCTCGCATCAGAGCTGGAGACGCAACGGAAGGCGTGTGCGCAACTTGACAGTGCGCACTACACAGAGCAGGTTGAAAATTGTCTGTCAGACTTTGACAAACGGTTTCAAGACTTTGCTTTACTCGAGCCAATCGCTACATTTATGTGCTATCCATTTAGCGAAGATGTTGAGGTTGATTTACTCGCATCAAACATTGCAGCACTGTTTCACCTGAACTCGTCTGCAGTGGAGGATGAAATGTTGACAGTACAAGCTGATATTGAGCGTAACTCCAGGGCTCATGGACAATTTTGGAACTTACTCACAGAGAAAAAGTATCCAAACATGAGGAAATGACTGCATTATTTGGCTCTACTTATTTATGCGAGTCAGCCTTTTCCCACATGAAGATTATTAAGTCCAAATACCATTCCACCATGACTGATGATCATTTGGAAGCCTGCTTGAGACTAGCTACCAGCAGCTACTGTCTGGACTATGCATCCCTGGCTGACTCCATTCAGTGCAAGTCATCAGAGTAAGGTATGTACTCAGTAAATATAAATAAATATATGTTTACCATTTTTTTATGTAGGTAGATCATTTTGACCTGGTCATTTTGAAAGTAGCTCACAAGCAGAAAAAGTGTGGGCACCCCTGCTATAATATAAACTATTATATTATAATATAGAATTGTTTTAAATGATAGTGTTGGGGCTATCCTGAACTATACTGCTGATGAAATAGGACTGTATGGAGAAAAAAAAAGGCACATTTAAATCATAGGCAAATGGTGTGTGCATGTAGAGTCATTGGAATTGATTTGCCTGGTGCCTGGTGAGTGGACTGTAATATGCTACTAACCGCATCCAGAAAGGTGGCCTGGTGTCGGGACATATTCCTGTACACGTCCAGGGGAAGGGTCATCGTGGACTCTTCACATTTGGCCAGCTGGGCTGTAAACGGCAAAATAAACCACCAAGAAGACTATGGTTAAAAGGGAATATTTTATATTGTTACATTTAAATGGCTGCAGTGAGAGGTCCATAAGTGAGTGAGTGTTCACTTAAACGGACAGTGTGGGTGTAGCCCAAAGGCTGTATGTCTGCATGCCTGGCATAACACCAGGTTCTCAATCAGAAAGTGTTCATAACTTTGGTGTCCGATCGAGGTCCAACTGGAGTTTATTATTTTTATTGTTTACTTTTCGTATTGTTCAAATTTAAATACGACTTAATAAAAAAACAAAAACATAGCTCCGAGAAGGGAGTGAAAAGCGACGGACTTCTGTGATTGGTTTGGACAAAACTATCACAAAAGGTTGAACTTATTTTTTCATGCAGTGTGTCACCACCTCCCAAAGTGCTCACGATCACTGGTTTCCATAGACACCAACAGTCTCTTTCGTATGTTTGAACGACCGGTAAGAAAGGGACGCAGGGGACTCACAGGTGGAGCTTATGCTGGTGCTGGTGCTGCTCAGGTGGCGGTAGACCATGTAGCCCACCCCGGCCCCTATGGAGAGGCCGGCGGCGAGGGCCATCACTCTGCCCGGGCTCATGGTTCTCTCTGGACCTTCCTTCATCGCGTCCATGATGCAACGCGCCGCCGATGGAACGCGCGACCTAGCCGGGACACGAAAACATCAGGGCATTCATCGGCACGGGCTTCTCTTGACCGACTTGCGAGCCGGACATTCAGGCATTCTGTAGAGTCAAGTTTCGTTTTCTTTCATGCTATTTTTGTATTGAATAAAAAGCATCTTCATATAATTGTAATGCATTCATGGCATCATAGCAGTAATCAGTGTACAATCAACTTCACTGTAAAATCTAACACATGCAGCACATCCATGAAAGCAAAGCAAGCCTACAGTAGATTGATGCATCACTGGACTAGATTCCGCCGCAAAAATATGAAAAGCATATTAAGTAATATTTCTGGTTTGTAGACACACACGTTTTGTTTGAAGGCCAAACTGCAATTGTCCCTGCCCAACAATGGGACCTGAGCTGATTTGCATGAACAGCTGCAATACCTCCAACAATTTTTCTCACCGATTTTCTCTACACATATATTGGAGCAGGCCAGTACATCGGTTGGAGGTAAACCAACATTGGATGGAGAAGCAAGCGGACAAAACAACATGCAGACGCGTGTCTCACTGAGAGAAGAGAGCACTGGGGCTGTAGTTGAGGAACACGTGACATTTTGAGATCCCCACATCCATCTCTGAAGACGTGTGCCAAAATGACGGATCTTGATAAACTGAGTGTGGAAAAAAAATAGGACCTACAATGTGGTCCCTTTAGGAAGGAAACCATTCACCCCAAAGGGTGTAGGATACTGTATGAGAATGTTCAGGTACTAAACACAAAACGTTAGACAAGACAAACCACAATCTAGAGTCCAGTGTAAACCATGTGAGCGCTTAGCAGTCTACTATATGAGACTGATCTCTCGTTGTTGTGATCATCATAGGACATATGAATTACGCATATGCTTGTGTGTGATCATCTTGATCGAGGATTGAAATGATATATGATCTAAACTTCAAACCACTATTCGGCTGCGAGCTCTTACCCTAACTAACAAAAGTAGCCTAACTAATAGCACACGCCCTAATAGCTGCCGGAGGCAATATCAAATGCAAAACTGTCAATCAACGACGCACTGGGAACTTAAATTATGATAGATAAATATATAGCCAATATATAGTACATAGCTAATATATAGTAACGCTGCTTTAACCATGGCCGGTTTCTGGGGGTAACATTTAGTATATTTAGTACAAGTATCACCACGTTGTGAAGGGAGCAAATATTGCTAATGTAGCCTCTGTAAAGCTACATAACCTCTACATAACACAATCCACATGACATATTCATCTAACACCTTGACTAACCTTTGCAACAACGCTAGCCCTGCTAACAGCGGCTAAATTGCCTAAGGGCAACCCCGACGTGTCAAACATGAAGCATCGCACACGCCGTTACACCATGGATGTTATCAAATGCGTTTAAAATATCGTCCAAATGTACGATAGACATAAACCATATGTATCAAACGCATGCGTACATTTGGTGACTAAAACTAAACTTCACTTACTAACATACGAAGAAAAGCTTTATGTTGTCAAGAGGACAGGAGGACACGCGCAGGTGGATTGCCCAATTTTTGCTCGACGCAAGAAGCGCGAAACACGACGCCAGAATGACATCACATGGTTGGTGGGCGTACGTGAACTCGCGAGAGATGGTCTCACGAGTCTAGTATGGACATAGTACGGACCAGAGCTATTTGGTATGGACCATCTCCCGTTATATATTATTTTGTCACAGCAGCATGATCCTTTAATAATAGTTTGCGCTCTTATTTTAATGTTGTTTCACCCTTTTAACATGTCTTAACTGTACTTTCCAGTATGGGAATAATAAACACCGAAGCTCTTCTTCATCATAGATACATTTGTAAACAATAAAGTATTATATGAAGCAACGTGCGGATGACCGTTTTCCGTTAGTTCATTGTTCATAACATGTTGCATACATAATAACACGTACACCAACATAACCATGTTAAAAAAAGGACCGCCTTTATTTACTTAACATAAATCAATGCATAAACGAAATGTACAAAAAAGAAATCATTTCTCTTTTGAAAAAATACAAAATATACATTTACGGATCTTGTGAGCAACCACATCAACATCATTACTCCTCATAATGAAATGACAAATTGCCTCTCAGCCAACAGTCAATCATATGCATGAATAGTTTTTCCTAGTTTCATGAGAAAATAGTTCAACTAAACACCAGCAGCCCATGCATTAGCGATTCAAATCACAAGTTGTAGCAGACAAACCGAATATTACTAAAATATTTCCCAACCAGAACGCTGACTAAATACCTGTCTCATGCAACATTAACATAATCTCAGTGACACCATAAATAAACCCAAGTACAAAATGTGGAAAACAAAAAATAAAATGGACAACATTTTAAAAGAATGTACACATTGCGGTGAGTCTTGAAAAGACAGCATGAGTTAATCTGGGACCTACATGGCTGGTACATCTTCATGAATGGTATCACCTGCCCTGATTCTTTTTTTTTTTTTCATATTGAGAAAATGAACCGTTGACCAAAACAAATGCTTGTAAAGACTTCGTGAGTTGTGGCAACAAATGCCTGTGGTCATGACACGTCATATGGAGAAGCATACATTATGGATGAACATCACGTCTGTGAGAAACAAAAGGAAGGCTGTGTTGGTTCATTTGGGACCACAGTACGAGTACCTAAAGTATAAGTACAAATTAACCAGGAGGAGGATATTTTAGAGATCGAGTCAAATTGCAAAATTAGATTTTTAATCCTCAGCATCTGATCACGTATCTCTTTGGCAAACCATTTGTGCATATTAAAAATTTGTTGCGTACCAAAAACAGCAGCCGGCATTTTGTTTCTAGGTCTAAATGTTATTTGAATGATTAGTCGTTTTATAGAAGAGTGAGTAGTCAGGCAGAGAGTAAAGGCACCCATTTGAGAAAGCACCTTCGAGAAGACTGCATTAAAAAGATTCTCGCAGTAGAATTATATTTTTCTTGCAAGGATTTGCAGATTGTTGTGCAAGCCCAATGGTCTTACTCACACATTAGAAGTCTTGTGCACAGACCTTCCTGTTGAGAATGATACAAGAGGTGGGTAGATATAACATGAGCCGTCATTCTTAACAGGGACATACAATTTAATTGGCTCAAAACAGAAGCTCATGAATTGGGCACAATCTAAGTCCTTTTGTATTAAGCAGAGCTTGTGACAATAGCTTTTTGTGATTATGTAATGTCTTGCCAGGGCTTATTTACAGAGCTTTACCATTTTAACCTTTTTTGTTTTGTTCAAGCTTTCCAGTCTTACAAGAGGTAGCATCACATCATTCCCTGTAGATATGCAATAACCCTAAAACACAGCACATCAACTCTGTAGGCCTCAACCCTCGATTGAGCCCAGGATAGTGGCAACAGAGTGGACACAGTCATGTACCTGCTAGCATTGCATTTTCCATTGAAAAAAATAAGAGGATTAGTTTAATGACACAATCAAATCACCATCAAATCTGGAAATCACTTCTCTTTATGAAATCAGGGCAACTCCTAGAATGAGTATACCGTCAGAATTAGCCTGCTAATCTCAGCATTATTGTATAGTTGCCCGTGGACCTATAATATGAATAAATGTGATGCAGTGTGTGTAAAACAAACCATGCAAATGTGTGTATCTTAATGACAAACTAAAAGCGATTGTGAGAGTTTTACCTCTTCAAAAAACATTCCTCATGCTTCTTTTAAAAAACAATCTTTCCATAAATAGTTTTCCTGCAGAGTTTTGGCTTACTTGTGTTAGGCTTGGTTAGGGTTATGAGTTAGTTAGGGTTAGTTTGGAGTAGGAATTTGGATCAAGAAGATTTAAATTTAAATGCTTTGCAAACCCCTCCACCTTTTCTGTGTCAATCTCAATAAAAAAAAGCTTAAACGTAATCGAAATCAAAACTTTTAAATATGTGCGTTGAATATATTATACACATATTACACGTATGTAATATACTTACTACATATGTGCTAAAGCCCTATCCGTTCCAACTGAAAGAGCTGCAGTGTGTGTGGGCTGAGGCCTGGTCGTGTACCCTAAGAAATGAGGCACAGGGGTGTGTGTGTGTGTCAGTGATAACAGGTCGCCCCTTCTTATTTAGACAAAGCTGATTGATTCCTGGTATCGCCGCAACAATGAGTTCCTTGGAGCAGAGCCAATCAAAATGGCGAGTTCATTCCCAGTTTAGTCTCAAATTGTAATTTCTGCCGCTTCTGGTAGCGAACCCGCACCCTGTAAAAGCAAAAAGAGGAATAAATTGTTTGGTACAAACAGCAGAATAAAACAGCTTGATCAGTACTTCATTCAGTAGGTAGTTAGAGAAAATCATAATAATTATTATTAATTTAAATTCTATAATCGCTGAATTCCAGGCCTTGGTTTTTCCTCCTCTCACTCCTTCTCTTGGCCATCATCCCCTCTTTACAGATATTTCCTATTGCTATTATTCCTGCCTAGGAATAAAAAGTCCATTGTATTACAGGGAATAAGGATCACAAAAGGGAAAACCGTTGCAGAAAAATGAGGTAAACACAGATTATCCATGGTCTTTAATGCTTATGGACTACAAACCCACAAACACTCACCAATATAAAGTATACTTAACATACTGTAGACTATATTATATATATATATACTGCTCAAAAAAATAAAGGGAACACTTGGAGTTACATTGTGCTGTTTAAGTGTTCCCTTTATTTTTTTGAGCAGTATATATACACACAGTATAGTATACAGAAGCACATTATATAGGATATTAATCTCTTTCCTTATGAAGGACCATTAATGTCGCTATTGGCGGAAAGTAGTTGAATTAAGTTCAAATGTAAAGTTGAAGGTGCTATAGGGAAGGGTTGAGGGGTGAAAACAGAGTGAGACAGATCTTGAAACTAAGCAACCCAACACAACACCCCCTCCCTCTCTGCTCCCTGCCTCCATTTTTCCACCATTGAGAAATGTTGCATTTCACGCACCTGTGATTGACAGGCAAAATGGAATCCCCGAACCAATCAGGGAAGAGATCCCCAGGAATTTAAATCTAGAGCATACCTAGAGCACCTCTAGGTCAAGCTACATTGAGAGTTGGTATTAAAACACAACGGACCTGATCTCGTGTAGTTTCACCATCTCGTTCACCAGCACCACGAACAGCGGGGACAGTGAGACTAGCAGCAGCGCCATCAGGGGGATGTCCCAAATTGCAAAGATCAACGGGGCACTCCGGTCGCACCACAGCTGGTAGTCCACGGTGGCCTGCACCACCTGGCCGAGCAAGCTGTGGATGGACAGACGGATGGGGTTGGGGAGAGGCAGACGCAGAAGGAGAGGGAGAAAAGGTCGTTATTTTGTTGAACGAACATACCAATGCAAGTGATATTAAATATGAGCAAAGAGGAGGAGGAGTATAACAGTAATTTCAGGTAGAGAGTGTTGGTATGGAGGGTACTCACACGACGGGAACGGTGAGACACCACCAGGTGTTGCTGAAGGGACTCTTCCTCCACAGAGACTGTGAGCGGTGCACGTAGCTCAGGGAAACCACCACTGGAGTAGAGATGCAGGAATATGGTAAGGGAGTGAGAGGGGGTGTGTACATAGGGAGGGATGTCGCAGTGTGATAGCAGTTCGCTGAAACTTAAAATCGACAAGAAACGTTAACGTTAACGCAGATAATAACTGAAACTGAGCTTGCACAAAAAACTAAACCTAACAAACGAAAATACAGGAATAATGAAAAAGAAATACCATAAACATTTATGTAAATATCCATTGTTTCCAGTTATTATTGTTCCAAAACGTATTAATAAAGTACGATTTTGTTCTTGTCATATTCCTGGTACAGTACACTGGTGGTCATTCATTTCAATAAGAAGTCAATTAAACAAAACCTAATACCAACCTTATGCTAACCCTAACCTAATACTGAAACTTAAACAAAATAAAATAAAATGATCTTTCCAACTTAATTTGAACCTGACAGGATGTGTGTAAAGACCTGATATGAAGGAATGAACATCAGTGTAAAGATCTGATATGAATGAATGAACAGTAATAGTGTGAAGTGTAGAGACCTGATATGAATGACTGAACAGCAATAGTGTAAAGTGTGTGACCTGATACAAACAGTGTGCAGACCTGTATGCAGGGCAAGGAAGCCAGCCATGACCTTCTGTGTGAGTAGCAGACCGTTGGACAGCTCTCCGAACCAGCGTGGCGCGCCCCCTGACGTACTGTTGAAAAAAATATATATATTTTAAAAGGCTCTTTACATGCATAAATCACTTTAAATTGAAAATATGTAAGCAGGTTGTTATTTAACTTAAAAATGAGACCTTCCCCAACTCTCTCCACTGCGTAGAACAGCCTGTGGGCTGGTTTCTACTATATTTGAACCGGGACGGTTTTGCTGGGAAAAAACGAAGGAACTGACGTCGAAGCGCATAATGGTAACTCAAAACTTTGTAATTTGTACATTTTGTGTGCATTATATCCACTCACACCACTCCCATTGTCTGTATATAACTAACGTTTATTTATGAATATAGCTAACATTAGTTTATGATTGTTATTGTCTCAACCCACAGAGCTCGCACTCCAGTGCTCTCAATGCGCGAGTTCAAGCAATCTGCAGTTCACTTACCGGTCAAAGGGGTCAGTAATGAGAAGATATTTCTGATTGTTACACAGAGTACCTTTAACATATGGGAATATTTAGATGGTTTTAGATATATACAATGATTGCATTGTTTGTTTTAGTATGTCTGTAACCACAATTGTGGCACACGCGAAGGTAAAATTAGGAATTACCTTCACTTAACAATATTGATAACATAGGGCTAGGGCGTGGGGGGGGGGGGTGGGGAGTATGTGAGTGTGGTGCTAGCTGGGGGTGAGTGTGGTGCTAGCTGGGGGTGAGTATGTGAGTGTGGTGCTAGCTGGGGGTGAGTATGTGAGTGTAGTGCTAGCTGGGAGTGAGTATGTGAGTGTGGGGCTACCTGGGGGTGAGTATGTGAGTGTGGGGCTACCTGGGGGTGAGTATGTGAGTGTAGTGCTAGCTGGGAGTGAGTATGTGAGTGTGGGGCTACCTGGGGGTGAGTATGTGAGTGTGGGGCTACCTGGGGGTGAGTATGTGAGTGTGGGGCTACCTGGGGGTGAGTATGTGAGTGTGGGGCTACCTGGGGGTGAGTTTGTGAGTGTGGGGCTACCTGGGGGTGAGTATGTGAGTGTGGGGCTACCTGGGGGTTAGTATGTGAGTGCAGGAGACAGTGCTGTTGCCGGCCTCAGTCAGGTTTCCCAACCCCTTGACAGCAGACAGCTGGCAGAACTCTTGCAGAGTGAAGCCAAAACCAAGCAGGTAGGCACACACAGTCAGGCCAAACTTCAACAGGAAGCAGCCCAGGAAGTAGTTCTGGGTCTGATCGGAAAGAGTCAAAAAATGGTTAACCACCCACACCCACACACACACACACACACACACACACACACACACACACACACACACACACACACACACACACACACACACACACACACGTAATGTGAGTAAGAAAAATGTATTTATATAGTGGCTTTCCAGAGCATTAGTCACAAAGTGCAAAACGAAGGTTAAAACAAACAAAAAGATATACAGTTGTGTGTTAGTGACAGTGACATAGTGACATAATTCCAGCTAAAACACGTCAGTAACAGTTAGTGTGACAGCTACTTCATGCTAAAACACGTCAGTAACAGTTAGTGTGAAACAAGGATCTCACCTTGCGTGGAATAGCATCTAGATTCTTCCCTGTTGCTACCGTCATGACTGAACTGTCCGGAGGTTTCCCCAGAAGAGACACACTGTTGAGACATGTTAGATAGACTGTTAGGTTTCCCCAGAAGGGACACACTGTTGAGACATGTTAGATAGACTGTTAGGTTTCCCCAGAAGGGACACACTGTTGAGACATGTTAGATAGACTGTTAGGTTTCCCCAGAAGAGACACACTGTTGAGACATGTTAGATAGACTGTTAGGTTTCCCCAGAAGGGACACACTGTTGAGACATGTTAGATAGACTGTTAGGTTTCCCCAGAAGAGACACACTGTTGAGACATGTTAGATAGACTGTTAGGTTTCCCCAGAAGAGACACACTGTTGAGACATGTTAGATAGACTGTTAGGTTTCCCCAGAAGAGACACACTGTTGAGACATGTTAGATAGACTGTTAAGTTTCCCCAGAAGAGACACGTTAGATAGACTGTTAGGTTTCCCCAGAAGGGACACACTGTTGAGACATGTTAGATAGACTGTTAGGTTTCCCCAGAAGAGACACACTGTTGAGACATGTTAGATAGACTGTTAGGTTTCCCCAGAAGGGACACACTGTTGAGACATGTTAGATAGACTGTTAGGTTTTCCCAGAAGAGACACACTGTTGAGACATGTTAGATAGTAGTAGTAGTGATATGGTTTGATCCTGGTCCAAAACTCTTAACGTCCAAACGAACGCATGCCATTGCATGCGTTAACATTTCAATCCAATCGTGCGTAAACCGTTTCTTGGGACGAGTCAAAGATAAAAAGTCACCTAACACGGCCGCAGAGCACTGAGTGTGATCGGCGTACCTTAGCAGTGGACAGCTGAAGCAGGACAACCACAGGATATCGGTGGTGTTGATGGGAGGGGGGAGCTGGGCTAGACAGGCCAGGAACTAAGAGGGGAACACAGCATCGAACACCATCAAACTGCAACCGTTTCTCAACACATACAGGTTTAGCTATACCACTGTGCCATTGGGTAAGTACACATATCCCATGGCTACGTGGTATAGCTAAGTACACATACTTAGCTCTAACACTGTGCCATGGGGTATGTGTACTCAGTCCAGCCTGCCTCCTACCTGAATGATGACCAGACTCAGCTGACACTGAAGCAGGAACAGGAAGCACTTTCGGATGCCGTAGGTCGTGTGCCGTGCCTGGAAGCCATAAAAAGCAATGTTGTATTTTCAGAAGAAATACATTTAAAAGATAGATTTCTTGTTGCTATGATGGATAAAAAGCAATCCTAATTAAGATAAATGACAACCGAAACCCCAACACAACTCGTTGATTCGGTTCGGGAGACAGAGAGAGAGTAGTCATCTAATGCATGCATTTAATCTAGAGAGGAGTCATCTAATGCATGCCTTTAATCTAGAGAGAGGAGTCATCTAATGCATGCATTTAATCTAGAGAGGAGTCATCTAATGCATGCGTTTAATCTAGAGAGAGGAGTCATCTAATGCATGCGTTTAATCTAGAGAGAGGAGTCATCTAATGCATGTGTATTAACCTAGAGACAGAGAGAGAGGAGTCATCCAATGCATGTGTTCGACCTAGAGAGAGGAGTCATCTAATGCATGTGTTCGACCTAGAGAGAGGAGTCATCTAATGCATGTGTTTAACCAACCTCCTTGGTTCTCCTTTAACGTTCTCTCTGGCTCACCTGCTCAATGAGCTTGACCATGCTCACACTCTCCCCCTGGTGGAAGCAGACGGAACAGCCCAGGGTGTTGAGCTCTCCAGAGAGCCTCAGAGGGGTCAGTCCCTCCATGTCCCCGTTGAAGCCGCCGCCACCACCCCCAGCGCCCGCGGCGGCGTAGCCAAACGTCTCCCAGGAGCAGCGGGAGGGGTACAGCGGGTCCAGAGCGATGCTGCAGGGAGGAGTAGAAAGAGAAGTACAGTGTGTGTGTGTGTGTGTGTGTGTGTGTGTGTGTGTGTGTGTGTGTGTGTGTGTGTGTGTGTGTGTGTGTGTGTGTGTGTGTGTGTGTGTGTGTGTGTGTGTGTGTGTATACCTGAGGTTACTCTGCAGAAACAGTCTACTGTTGCGGAAGTTTGCGGCGCTGCCCAGACAACAGGTGACCTCTCTGTTCTCCTGCATGATCTCCATCATATCGCACATGGCTGGGGAGATGACCACAACAAGCAGTGAACTGAAGCACTGGCATCCATACACTGCAAACCTACTCACTGTCTGGGGTGCATGACCCTCTAAACAACATACTGCAAACCTACTCACTGTCTGGGGTGCATGAGCCTCTAAACAACATACTGCAAACCTACTCACTGTCTGGGGTGCATGACCCTCTAAACAACATACTGCAAACCTACTCACTGTCTGGGGTGCATGAGCCTATAAACAACATACTGCAAACCTACTCACTGTCTGGGGTGCATGACCCTCTAAACAACATACTGCAAACCTACTCACTGTCTGGGGTGCATGACCCTCTAAACAACATACTGCAAACCTACTCACTGTCTGGGGTGCATGAGCCTCTAAACAACATACTGCAAACCTACTCACTGTCTGGGGTGCATGACCCTCTAAACAACATACTGCAAACCTACTCACTGTCTGGGGTGCATGACCCTCTAAACAACATACTGCAAACCTACTCACTGTCTGGGGTGCATGACCCTCTAAACAACATACTGCAAACCTACTCACTGTCTGGGGTGCATGACCCTCTAAACAACATACTGCAAACCTACTCACTGTCTGGGGTGCATGACCCTCTAAACAACATACTGCAAACCTACTCACTGTCTGGGGTGCATGACCCTCTAAACAACATACTGCAAACCTACTCACTGTCTGGGGTGCATGACCCTCTAAACAACATACTGCAAACCTACTCACTGTCTGGGGTACCTGACCCTCTAAACAACGTAGTGAAACCCTACTCACTGTCTGGGGTGCAGTCGGTGAAGAGAGGAACCAAAAGAGGCACATTGTCAATGTTTTTCAGGTGGGGTCGAACCTGGTGGATACCACGGGGTAGCTTGGCCTGCAGAGAGCAAAAACAGAAGTGATAAAAACATGTGTTCTGCGTTATAAACAGGTAGGAACGGTTGCATGAGAGATGTAGACAACCATTTTCGAGACCACCTCCGGGGGATAGATTACGCCACATTCAGTCTAGATCGGCTTAGGATAGGTTCTCATCAAGACAGACCCTATCGCGGCAGCATTTGTCAAGTCACGTGCTTAGCTCATACGTAACGGGTGGCCTCGTGAGATCATCCTGATCTCAGAGTTCCCATTCAGTTTCTTTCTGCAGATCAGTCTGGCTTCAGGCCCGTTGAAACGTAACATGTTTGGACATCAATTGCTGCCCAGTCAAGGCCAGACAGATATTCATTGCGAAATGCAAACTCTAATATCTGGATGGTCTCACGGGATGGTCTAGGGTCAAATGCAAATTTCTCTGAAACATCTCAAACGGACCTACTATTTTTTTTTTATGATTCCGAAACCTTGCAATTCTATTCTATAAACAAAATCTAGATATTTCTCTTGTGGAAGCATGGCCAGAGGATTACCCTGTTGCAGTCCTCCAGGAAGCTTGGGATGTCGCTGTCTGTAGGCTGGAAGCTGGCCAGGTCAGAGTGGACCTCCTCTTCTTGGAGAAGGGGTCCCTCTGCCTCATCTCGGGAATCTAACACCAACCACAAAACACACACTGACTCAGATGTCTGGAAGGAACAGTTCTAAAACAATCACAAAACACAGACACACTCAGATGTCTGGAAGGAACATAGTTCTAAAAACAATCCCAAAACACACACAACAATACCAATACACACACTCAGATGTCAGGAAGGTTCAGTTCTAAAAGCATGAACTCAAGTCCCCCCTTTAAATGTAGTTTAACTTCCCAACATAATCGGTGCCATTACATTTTGTTTACAATGGCCGCCACCAATGATATGTTTTGCATCACTTTGCATGGTCATCAGTTGGATGTTTTGACAAAAACAGCCCCACAAAAAAGCTTCTTTGTTTCTACCAACTAGACAGAACACAAACCAACATAGCTCATTTTATGCTGCCTGCCGATCAACTATTACAAGAACTACCAACTAAACAACAGAACACAAGCCAGCATGACCATTTGTACGCTGCCTGCAGACTAACTATAACAATAACTACCAATCAGACTACAGACCATGAGACACAGTAGAGTGCTCAGGGGGCAGAGTCTCGGTATTGCGCGGGCGCCACATTAAAAAGACTTGTACTAAAAACTCATTCCTGCTTCGCCAACGGTAGGCCCAATGTGTTGCACGAGCCCTGGCCACGGCTCGTTACACCATGTCGTTATAGTTACCATGGTGCGGGTCATCGTGCAACGAGCCCTGGCCACGGCTCGTTACGCCATGTCGTTATAGTTACCATGGTGCGGGTCATCGTGCAACGAGCCCTGGCCACGGCTCGTTACGCCATGTCGTTATAGTTACCATGGTGCGGGTCATCGTGCAACGAGCCCTGGCCACGGCTCGTTACGCCATGTCGTTATAGTTACCATGGTGCGGGTCATCGTGCAACGAGCCCTGGCCACGGCTCGTTACGCCATGTCGTTATAGTTACCATGGTGCGGGTCATCGTGCAACGAGCCCTGGCCACGGCTCGTTACGCCATGTCATTATAGTTACCATGGTGCGGGTCATCGTGCAACGAGCCCTGGCCGGGGCTAGAGGGCGCTCCTCCCTCCCCGTTGGGGGTGAGAGAGATGTGACAGTTCCAGCCCGTCTCCAGACCCATCTTCTCTGCAAACACCTGCATGGTGACATGATGAATGATGACATGATGAATGATGACATGATGAATAATGATGATCCACAGGAGACATTGTCCAGTAATAATAATAATAAGAACTGTATTTTTTTTTTAATATCTTATCTATATAGTGCTTTTACAAGTACTCAAGGACACTGCACAGAAGACATCAAATGCAGGAGTAAAAACAAACAAGCAATATATCAACAAACATAACAGGGTTATGGTTAGAGAGAGACAGAGAAGTGAGGAGAGTAACATGTTAAAAGCCATTGTAAAAAGGTGTGTTTTCAGTGATAGGTGGAGTCAAAGCGACATATAGAGTAGAGACATATAGATGCAGGACAAGCACTGAACTACCTGGCACAGGCAAATACATTATACACACCCACAATACATCACATGCACCACCAAATAGTATTATATTGCAATATAATAAACATGTTGTGCATGGGTTAGGTTGTTTATGGCACCAATCCAATGCAACCCAGTGGTTGATTGAAAGATATCTCGATTCACAAATTCAAAATAAAGTTTTGTTGGATTTTGTACCAATTGCCTTAGTCTTAACACACACACACACACACACACACACACACACACACACACACACACACACACACACACACACACACACACACACACACACACACACACACACACACACACACACACACACACACACACACACACACACACACCTTGCTGCGCAGCTCATCCTCCATGGAGAAGTAGACGAAGCGAATGCAGGCGGCCACCAGCGCGTCAATGAGCCGCACGGTGTCCAGCCGTGCCTGGAACTGGGAGGACACCATGCCCATGAAGATCTGGCCGCTCAGAGCCTGCACGCAGTCCTCTCGCTCCACGCCTTCGCCTATGCCCTCTGACCACCCACACACACACACACACACACACACACACAAGGATATAATGGCATGGACCACACGCAGATACATACACACAGTCCCTTGAGACTGGAACTGTACATGACTGGGTCACCATTGTTCAGCAGCAGTATTTTGGGGCCTTTACCGTCGGAGCTCCAGCTGTTCCTGCGGGAGCCTTGTTTGATAGGGGTGGTGGAGGGGAGCTCCAGACCAGCGAAGAGGTTGGGGCCCGACGCCGCCAGCTCCACACACTTGCCGTTGAGCTGCGACGACAGGGACACCTGCATGGGCTTGTAGGCGAAGGCCGAGCAGTAGCCCGACAGACACGCTCGCTGGTAGAAGTCCAAGACTTTCTTCCTGTAATGAGATCAAATGATAGTTACTGTAGGTCCTATACCATAACCAAGTATGTGCATACGTTGAGTGTATGAGAGTGTAAGGAGAACTTCGGGATTTTTCAACCTGGACTCTATTTTCCGATAACTTGGGGTGTCAGGGACTAATGCGGACAACAAGTTTTGAAATTGGTCAAGCACTGCGCGAGAACACTGCAGCCGTAATCCACGAAAAGGCAATAAGTTTTTCCTCTATAAGTGCTTGTTTTTGCCACTGACAGGCTCAGATATTGTTCTTACATTATGGAAAGGATCCCTTCAGAGAAATACAACTTTCTTTTCACTTTATCTGGTCAGTTTGTTATTTTTATCAAACCAAGTCTCGCTGAAGGACAAAACTATTTACTGCAAGTCCTATGCCGTTATCAAGTATTTTCATACATTAAGTGTACGTTTAACAATATTTGCTGCAGGCCCTACACCGTTACCAACAATGTGCATACGCTGAATGTATGTTTAATAATAGTTACTGCTGGTCACATACCGTAACCAAGTATGTGCATACGTTTTATATTGGGTATATTTAATAATAGCTACTACTGCAGAGAGTAGGTATATATCTAGATCAGCTGTACCTGTCTGATCCGGAGAGCGGGTAGATGTCGGCACCGTCCCAGAAGTCCGTGCAGGCCTCTAAGATGAGGTCAGCCGAGCCGTGTGACAGCATCTGGACGTTATCTGGAGACACAACAACAGCTTGCTCCACTTGATTTCATGTTCATGCACACAGAAAATTTGCAATGCAAAAGACAACAGAAAGGAAAGAAACAAATGCAACAAGCCTGATAACAATCAGCTGATGATCAGTCCACCAGCCTAAACTCTGTAACACTACAGGGCTAGTAAGATCCAGCTGTCTCTGTGAGACTAGTAAATTAGGGCTAGTAAGTTCCAGCTGGCTCTGTGAGACTACAGGGTTACCAAGTTTCAGATCCTTCACATCCATCCCTGGCTATAAGCAAGTACATAATAAGCTGGCTCAGTGATGTGAACTACAATGCAATGGGCCGAGGTAAAGTTAAGTTGAATATGCAGATTCCAACCCCACTCACTGGATGAGGAGTCGCGTACGAAGAGGGACATGATGTGAGAGATGGGGGGCTGCCGCTTGGTGAAGTGGTTTGTGGGCCGGCGGGGGGCAGAATCACACATTTTCTCAGCAGAGGGCATCTGGTACATCGCCAGGTGGTTCTCCTGCTTGAAGAGCTCCCTAGCACCGGGGGTGAACCCTGGTACACACACACACACACACACACACACACACACACACACACACACACACACACACACACACACACACACACACACACACACACACACACACACACACACACACACACACACACACACACAGAAAATGAATCAAAATGAGCATCAAGCAGCAATCCCCAACAACAGCTTATCGTATCCCTCACCCCATAGCTCCTTATCCCTCACCTAGGAGCCTGGACACACCCACCCCAGCTCCTTATCCCTCACCTAGGAGCCTGGACACACCCACCCCAGCTCCCTATCCCTCACCTATGAGCCTGGACACACCCACCCCAGCTCCCTATCCCTCACCTATGAGCCTGGACACACCCACCCCAGCTCCCTATCCCTCACCTATGAGCCTGGACACACCCACCCCAGCTCCCTATCCCTCACCTATGAGCCTGGACACACCCACCCCAGCTCCCGATCCCTCACCTATGAGCCTGGACACACCCACCCCAGCTCCCTATCCCTCACCTATGAGCCTGGACACACCCACCCCAGCTCCCTATCCCTCACCTATGAGCCTGGACAGCTCACACAGGCCCCAGGGCACATGCACGGGCCTCACAGCCCCGCGGGTCTCCCTGAGCGCACGGTCCGACAGGTGGTCGGAGAAGCGGCAGAGCTGCTGGGTCACGGCGCCGTTGCACAGGTTGAGCAGGATGTTGAGGCCCAGGGGCTTCAGGGAGGACAGGTGGCCCTGCCACGACAGGTCGTCGAACTGGATGCTGACGGGGTTCTGCTGGTCCTGGGACAGGCTCAGCATCTCCAGGTGGTAGTCGCAGACAAAGTCGTCCACCTCGCCACCCCCCAGCGAGAGCTCCTGCGGGTGGAGGTGATGGGAGGTGGGGGGTGAGAAAGACTTCACATCGGGCAATATCAATATCATCTATTCGAGATCTTTGGCCATGGGTGATAACAAACACCATTTAAGACAATTCCGTTGTATCTCATCGGTTCCGTCATGTGGTTGAACTTTTATAAAAATATATATAGATTTATGTTTTTTAGTAGTGGTAGTGGTAGTAGTAGAAGTAGTAGGTGTTGGGGTTATTCATGTATTTTTCTTTTGTTGTCCTCGTTATTGAGTTATTGTGAGTTTACCTGACCATGTTGGTCCTAGCCACCCTTACAGTAGTAGGATAGTAGTTATAGCAGTAGTAATAGTAATAGTAGTAGCAGTAATAGCAGCAGCAGCAGCAGCAGTAATAGTAGCAGTAATAGTAGCAGTAGCAGTTGTAGTAGCAGCAGTAACAGTAATAGTAATAGTAGTAGTAGTAGCAGTAATAGTAGCAGTAGCAGTAATAGTAGCAGCAGCAGCAGTAGTAGTAGTAGCAGTAGCAGTAGCAGTAGTAGCAGTAATAGTAGCAGTAGCAGTAATAGTAGCAGCAGCAGCAGTAGTAGTAGTAGCAGTAGCAGTAGTAGCAGTGATAGTAGCGACAGCAGTAGTAGTGGTGGTAGCAGCAGCAGCAGTAGTAGTAGTAGCAGTAGCAGTAGTAGCAGTGATAGTAGCGACAGCAGTAGTAGTGGTGGTAGCAGTAGCAGTGGTAGTAGCATCATTGCGTACATGAGCTTGTTGGTCCTCGCCCCCCTCCGTGTCGTGGCTGAAGCTGACGTTGGAGCCCGATGGGTGTTTGATGCGCGTGGCGTACGGGTGCTGGGGCGGCCGGCGGGGTCGGAGTGTGTCCGCCGAACGACTCGTGTCGTGGGATGTCTCGCTGGGTTCAGGTCCCTCCCCCAGCTGGAGGGACAAGTCCATAGGCAGACACAGCAGAGCCTCCGCCTCCTGGACCTGAGAGACAAGGGGGACAGCCAATCAGAGAAGTCGGATATTCTTATGACGCCCAGATATTTGTATGGACATCGCAATTGTGAAAGTTGTTGTACTATTGCGCAATAATGGAAGAAAAAAAAACACATTACACTACATTTGCTGTCAACTAAATGTAAAAGAAAACATCTAAAATGTTAAAAACCTGCTAGGCTAATGTTGGTTCTCTGCAATGTAAGCATCTTTGAAACAGCATTGCTTGCATTACAGTTACACGAAGGCTAGACACCACCTACACCAGAAATACATACTTTTGATCTTTCTTTACATTTCTGTTTTAACAAACATGCATGCTTTGGACCTTCTATACATTTATGTTTAAACAAACAAAATGTATGATGGAAACAAAATGTGATATGAAAAAAACACATTGTCATGTTTGCGTGTTTTTACGATAACCAACATACAGACAAACACTTTTAGCAATCGCATGGATTGTCCAGAACTAAAGTCAAGTGCAGGGTTTCCCATTCATGTATTAGACTGGGGCCACAGACACCCCCGTTGCAAAACGAATAATCAGGCTAACGCACAAAGCGTGTCTTTCCTATTATATGAAAAAAGACATTGTTGCATGTTAGATTAAACATACTGTTAAAATGCAGCTATAAAAAAGTCCAGGTAGTTAGTAGGCCTATGCCTTTATTTCTGTTTACTTGACGAACATCCATCATTCATATTCATTATCTGTCGCGCACTGCAGGCGCAGCCTAGTTTTGCAATCATCCAGAGTGCCTACTGTTGTGGAAAATACATATTTAAAAACTCTAAAAAAGGACAGAGATCAGGAAACCACTAAATAAAGATTAAGACTTTTATTTAGAACTTTAACAAAGTAATACAAAAGCAGAGCTGGTCTGCAGAACACCTGCTTTGGAAAACAGTTTTTAATTGTCTCCTTCTGTGATTCCTCCCATAAGCTCCAATGTTGTTATCAAACAATACCCATACATGGCTTCAACATCAACAAACGTCCGTCTTCAAGCACTACTTGGTTTGCCACGTATTGGTGGCAAACCTTTCACCCAGTTTCCCTCATCCTTTAACTTTGCCTCCCTTATCTATCAAGGAACACCCAGTTCCCCTCATCCCTCGCCTTCCTTATCCATTCTTTTATCATTAGGTTATCTCGACCTCATTAGAATAATTATATTATACAAGGAATATTAGTACATACTGGTGGCACAGAACATTGGATGATCTTTTTAAGAAGCAAGAGTCTCTTCAAGAGACTCACCAAAGACTGTGTTTTTCCACGCTTATCTCATTCATACAAGGAAGGATACTGATTATAATCCTTCTATGAAAATGCTGTTGGTTAAAAAAAAATGTTTGGCCCAAATGGAGTAAGTAAGGATGATAGCGAATGGGCTTAAATGTTCCATCATAAAATAAATGGGAATCTAGTTTTGTGCATTTAGCTAAAATCATCAAAAAACAATTGCCGGCCTTGCTTCCATGAGTATCAATGAGAGAGAATGACTAGGGTGTGTAGGGGACGAGACAATGAGGACCAATGAAAAAGCAGGACTAGGGTGCATAGGGGAGGAGCCAAGAAAGACCAATGAGAGAGCAGGACTTGAGTGAGTAGGGGAGGAGCCATGGTACCTCGTCGTCCTGCTCCATGCGGCAGTAGGAGTTGATTGACAGGTCGTCCCGGAGGTCCTCCTGGCTGTCGTGGGGTGGCTCCACGCGGCCGCTGAAGAACAGAACCGTCTCAGGGCTGGGGTTAGGCCAGGACAGGATGCCCTGCTTGTCCACGCAGCACAGGACCTGGGCGCACATTCACACACACACACAAATATCTTAATTACAAGTACACACAGAGAGAACTCACCCTACTAACCCTAACACACATGAGAAGAGAGAACTCACAGTAACAGATCCCAGAGTGTGTAAGAGGCTGGAGGTATAACAGAGCGTCTGAGACTCTCCCTTCAGGACGCCCACTAGGTGTCTCCACACGCAGCGCAGCATCTCCTGCACACACACACACACACACACACACACACACACACACACACACACACACACACACACACACACACACACACACACACACACACACACACACACACACACACACACACACACACACACACACACACACACACACACAATCAAAAACACATCAGGAGCTTATGCAGAATCAACCATTGGTAGTGCTTTTAATTAAAACACAGTGCATTGACTGAATCTCTATAATGGGATTGGGTTAGGGTTATGCTGATTTTAAGGCTGATTCTACAAATACAGAGGTCAAATCTAAGAAGCAAAACAAGAATAAAGATTCCATGAAAGGAAGTCTTGTCTAATGAAACTGTCGTATGTGTATGTGGGCTTTACGTGTATGTTGTATGTGTATGCTCTATGTGCATGTGAGCTGTATGTGTATGTTGTATATGTATGTTGTATGCGAGCTGTATGTGTATGTTAAATGTGTATGCTGTATTTGTATTTGTATGCTGTATGTGCATGTAGTATGTTGTATGTGTACGTTGTATGTGTATGTTGTATGCTGTATGTGCATGTAGTATGTTGTATGTGTACGTTGTATGTGTATGTTGTATGCTGTATGTGTATGTTGTATGCTGTATGTGTATGTGCTGGAATCCAAATGTCAGTCTTTTAATTAAATAGAAATTAAGAAATCGGCGGCGTGCAAAATGTCATCGGTAAGAACAGAACTCATTCCGTTAGCCCAAAGCACACGGCCGGGACAGGCAGGAAATACCCAATTTGAACTTTCACGTCCAAAATAGACTTAGACATTCCGTGTGCTTTGCTCCGTTATAAACCATATGATTCCAGTTCATGTTGCTACAAATATGAGGCAGAATTCGGCTCCGTATGCTTTGGGCTTTAACGAGAGAAATGGATGCAGGGAAAGGAGCAATGACGCAGTGTTGTTGTGTCTTGGTGGTTGTTGGTGTGACTCATGCAGCACACGTGGCTCAGGCACTGAATTTCCTAAGAGAGGTTTGTTTTTATCTAGATCTTCTAGAAAAAGAAATTGAGGAATAAACCAGGAGAAGCAGATACAAGGAAATCTACTGATGATAAATGATTACTAAAGCTTTGTATTCGTTATTTTACTAGTTTGTTGTTTTACTGAAGCTTTGTATTAGTTTGTTGTATTACTATAGCTTTGTGTTAGTTTGTTGTATTATTAAAGTTTTGTATTCATTATTTTATTAGTCTGTTTTATTATAGCTGTGTATTAGTTTGTTGTATTACTATAGCTTTGTGTTAGTTTGTTGTATTACTGTATTAACACCTGTGGTGCTTTGGGCAATCCATGCACAGAGGATAAACCAGCCATCACCACACACACTCAAGGAAGAGCTCTGACATGTCAGCCTTCACCACATGCTCTGCATGCAACAAACCTTCAAACTCTGCAATAAACCAGTTTGCAACAACATCTACCTGTGGACTGGTGTTGGAGGAGCCCATCTAGGTGGCGTGTGGCAGACACCTGGGTGGTGTGTGGCAGGGTTTACTGCTACACTACATCTTTGTTGTATTTGTTTGTTGTATTACCATAGTTTTGTATTTGTTTGTTGTATTACCATAGTTTTGCATTCGTTTGTTGTTTTACCATAGCTTTGTCTTAGCTTGTTGTATCACTATAGCTTTTGTATTAGTTTGTTGCATTACTATAGCTTTGTATTTGTTTGTTGTATTACCATAGCTTTGTAATATTTTGTTGTATTACTATAGCTTTGAATTAGTTGGTTGTATTACTATAGCTTCGTATTAGTTTAGTTTCCTTATCATTACTACAGCCTGGCAGGACCATGAAACAGGTGTGATAGCCTAGCTTGGTGAGCGTGGATGAGAGGTATGCAGAAGCCAGGAAGTTTAGAGGAGTGGGCGTCATCTTTGATGGAACTTACACTCCGCAGCCCTCGGCCAAATAGCACCGTCGACTGATCATCCACAGAAAATAAACCAAGCAAGATGAGGAAGAATATACATATCACAAGTATGGCAAGCTGGAACAAAATAAATGCAAATAAAGACTTGCTCATTAGTGATTTGGGGAAGAAAGTAAATAAACAGAGCTGAGAGGGACATCTGAGTGGGGAGGGTGAGGCAGTGAGTGGGGGAGGAGTGCCGGGGGAGGAGTGCCGGTGGGGGGGGGGGGGGGGGGGGGGATCAGCGAGCGGTTATACCTGGGATGACACCACTTCCGTGTAGCTGCTGAGAGTATCCTCAGAGAATTTAGCAAGCTGGTGATGAGAGGACAGTTGGGATTAAAACAGAGGCTCCCTCAACCCCCATGTGCTGTGTTGTGTGTGTGTGTGTGTGTGTGTGTGTGTGTGTGTGTGTGTGTGTGTGTGTGTGTGTGTGTGTGTGTGTGTGTGTGTGTGTGTGTGTGTGTGTGTGTGTGTGTGTGTGTGTGTGTGTGTGTGTGTATATTAGTTACAATACAAAAGGACAAGGTAGAAGCAGCTAGCTTAAGCTCTCAAGAGGGAGGTTGCATACATGTGTGTGTTGCGTATGTGTGCGTATGTGTGCGTATGTGTGCGTATGTGTGCGTATGTGTGCGTGTCCTACCAGGCCAGTGGGAGGCGTGCGGCTGGACTCCGCCAGCACGCGGGCCTCTCCGTAGGCGTTCACCAGAACCCACATGATCGGGAAGAGCAGCGGCAGGATGGGCAGAACCCCCATGAACTACAACACACAACATAACATAGATAACATATACAATACAACATAACAGGGTTCTGGTTCTCTATTCATATACAATATAACATAACAGGGTTCTGGTTCTCTATTCATATACAGTATAACATAGCAGGGTTCTGGTTCTCTATTCATATACAATATAACATAACTGGGTTCTGGTTCTCTATTCATATACAATATAACATAACAGGGTTCTGGTTCTCTATTCATATACAATATAACATAACTGGGTTCTGGTTCTCTATTCATATACAGTATAACATAACAGGGTTCTGGTTCTCTATTCATATACAGTATAACATAGCAGGGTTCTGGTTCTCTATTCATATACAATATAACATAACAGGGTTCTGGTTCTTTATTCACATTCAGTAGGCAGTAGCTTGAAGGTAGAGCAGCTTGGCGCGATTCCCGGCTCCGCTAATTGACGAGGTGTCCCTGAGCAAGATACCTATCGCTAACCCTGAGCAAGACACCTATCGCTAACCATAACCCTGAGCAAGACACCAAGCCTTGGATGCAGTTAAAGTAGACCGGGGCTATGGTTAGGGGACAGGGGGGTCAGTACCTGCAGTTGGATGAAGTTAAAACAGGGAGGCGTCAGGCCGGGTGCATCACAGAAGTAGCGCACGGTGTTCACCAGGAGGAAAGCCATCTAGTGGGGGGGACATGAGGAACACCAAGACCCATGGTTAACACAGTTAACCATACGACCAAAACTCATGGTTAACCCAGCTAACCGTACGACCAAGACCCATGGTTAACCCAGTTAACCGTACGACCAAGACCCATGGTTAACCCAGTTAACCGTACGACCAAGACCCATGGTTAACCCAGTTAACCGTACGACCAAGACCTATGGTTAACCCAGTTAACCGTACGACCAAGACCCATGGTTAACCCAGTTAACCGTACGACCAAGACCCATGGTTAACCCAGTTAACCATATGGCCAAAATCCATGGTTACCTGGGTTAACCATTTGCTTTAGTTTCATTGTAGTTTAGTTTTGATCCTGTAGATGTCCTCCTTGCTCTCCTCCGCCTTGAATGTTGGAATGATTTGCAATGATTTGCTCGAATGTAGTAAGTCGGTCTCTCTGCTCTGATGACCTGTATCCTTCTAGTACCGTGTTTGTTTTTTGTTAGTTTATGCCAGTTCTTTTGAACTGATGTTTTTGTTCCAGAAGTTCTTGTGTAAAAACGTTTTGTTCACATTCAACATCTGCGTCTGTGTCTGCATGGTAGACCTGTTTGTTTTTTCTTTCTCGTTCCTTCAATTAATTCCAACTATGACTATTTGGGCTTTATAGTAAAAAACTAACCATTTCATTGATCAATGCGGATTGTTTGTGGGGTTTCGCATATTGCTCACCAGTACGATTGGAGAGACCAGCTTGGCCATGACTGACTGTACGGTGAAGCGCTCGTTGTCGAGGGCCGTGATTGGCCGGGACAGTGCCAGCTCCAAGCTGTTCCTGTGAAAATAACCCAAGTTGTCGAAAGTGTTAATCTCTAAATTCCTCACGCTCATCACGTTTGAACATGTACATTCTAGTAAGGGTGCATGCAATGATGGAATGTTCACAACAACTTAAACCAAGGCCAGCGAAGGTTGTAGTGGTACGAGGTGTACATTCTTTTAAGTCCAAGGGTGTGCATTCTTTTTCAATAGCATTCACCTCTGCCTTTCGACAGTTCCACATCAATGTGCTACGAATCCAACGTTAACATCGGTCAAATACAACTATTGACCGGATGTTTCCTTGATAACGCATTATGCTCAAAGCACCGCGGAAAACTATTTGAATTTCAAATGATTAAACGGATTCAAAAATATTATTGATTAAAGTAACTATCTAATCATTGAAATACGGCGGTGGTAAGCTACCTAGGCCTCACCTCTGTCATATCAGCACCCAGTTGTATGTTATTTTCACTATGTTTACCACAGCATTGTTGAATACTTCATCCTGATTCGCCAATAACTTTGAATTGAATATCAGCTGATTAAGTTGATAAAGCCCAGTCATATTACAGACGAAAGTAACTAATATGTAATCATTGTTGGTAACTGTGGGATAAGAGGAATAAAACACTCCAGGGTGTCCCGTTACTGGAAAATTATGTAAACATGAGCATACTTTAGTGGTGGTAAGCTGCCTTGGCCACATCACACATCACTAACCCTAACCTCTATTTGAACAGAATTAATAAAACCCAAAGATTTTTAGTTTGTTTATTATTAATAAACAAGGGAAAGGGAACTTAAGCTTAAAGCTAACTTACTCCCTGCAGCCCACATATAAGGATACGGCTATAGGGAAGGTGAAACTGTGTGTGTGTGTATATATACGTATATAAATAATATACCGTGTATGTGCGCTCTTCTCTCCTGACACTGTGTGTGTGCGGTGTGCGTGTGTGAGAGAGAGAAACTGTCCATGACAGGTATGTGTGTACCTGACACTGTCTAGGACATCTGTGTGTGTGTGTGTGTGTGTGTGTGTGTGTGTGTGTGTGTGTGTGTGTGTGTGTGTGTGTGTGTGTGTGTGTGTGTGTGTGTGTGTGTGTGTGTGTGTGTGTGTGTGTGTGTGTGTGTGTGTGTGTGTGTGTGTGTGTGTGTGTGTACCTGACACTGTCCAGGACAGGCGTGCGGACCACTCTGAAGAGGCGCTGCTGCTGGGGGCTCTGCGGGCCTCTCTTCTCATCGGCTTGTGGGGAGGGTGGGGGGGAGAATGGCGGGAAGTGGTCCCCAGGCTCCAGCACAATGTGTTGGTCGTCCTGGAGCAGAGAGGAGGATGGAGGTTAGACAGTAGACACTACAATGTGTGGGTCGTCCTGGAGCAGAGAGGAGGATGGAGGTTAGACAGTAGACACTACAATGTGTGGGTCGTCCTGGAGCAGAGAGGAGGATGGAGGTTGGACAGTAGACACTACAATGTGTGGGTCGTCCTGGAGCAGAGAGGAGGATGGAGGTTAGACAGTAGACACTACAATGTGTGGGTCGTTCTGGAGCAGAGAGGAGGATGGAGGTTAGACAGTAGACACTACAATGTGTGGGTCGTCCTGGAGCAGAGAGGAGGATGGAGGTTAGACAGTAGACACTACAATGTGTGGGTCGTCCTGGAGCAGAGAGGAGGATGGAGGTTAGACAGTAGACACTACAAGGCAGAACCACCTAGGGCAACAGCAGGTGATTCACATGAGAGTTTACCAGGGGGTACACCAGGAGCACACACACCTTAAGGCCCCGTAAGGACGCGAAGGCCTCTTGCCCAGGCCTCAGTGCCACCACGTCTCCCTCCACTAGCAGGCTGACGGGCAGATTGACCAGCTGGGAGTCCCGGTAGGTCCAGATTAGGGACCAGGCTGGGGAAGAGGGCGTGTAAAGGTCTGGGTAGAGAGAGGGAGGCCAGCACATACTCTCACCCTGCCCTGCTGCAAGGTAGTCTGGTAGGAGAGGGAAGAAAGAAATGTATTCATGTCTTCTATATACCCGGGTATATCATTTGTGTATCATTTTAAATATACATGCTTTTATTGAGCTTTGTGTTCCCCCCTGTGGGCCAGGGCTAGGGTTAGGGTCGACCCACCATCCAGCTTGGAGATGATGGTCTTCAGGCGCCGGACCATCTCGCTGCTCTTCAGTCTCTGCTGTCGACCAATCAGCAGCAGGTTCAGCATGAAGAGCAGAAGCAGGGCCGCAGCACTGACCAGCTCAATGCCAGAACTAGGACACAAACGTAAAAATAAAAATACGTTCCTTAGGTACAAATAAACAAACATTCATCACACAAATGACATTTAAACCACATATAGAATTGAACCCACAACAACACAGCACAAGGCAAAACAAATAAACAACAACATGCAACATACAAATCTAATCCGTGCTAAACAATGCTGCCCACCTGCCCACAGGCTGGCTGCCATGGCAACAGAGCAGTCCCAGCACCACTAGCAGAGTGAGGAGGGCTCCGGGCCAGTGGAGACATGAGTGGCGGTTGCCATGGTACAGGAAGCTCTTCAGCCACCGTTCCTAGAATGACAACAACCACACATCTCACAACTTGCAGCAGTTCAGAAAGTTCTAGTGTGTGTGTGTGTGTGTGTGTGTGTGTGTGTGTGTGTGTGTGTGTGTGTGTGTGTGTGTGTGTGTGTGTGTGTGTGTGTGTGTGTGTGTGTGTGTGTGTGTGTGTGTGTGTGTGTGTGTGTGTGTGTGTGTGTGTGTGTGTGTGTGTGTGTGTGTGTATATACCTGTAGGGAGGTCCGTCTGTGTGTGGAGCTCTGGTGCTGCTCCAGCAGGCTACTGAGCTGGTCCTTCAGCGTGCCCAGAGCCAGGCCCGTGGACAGGCCCAGGGCCACAGCCTGACCCTCCTGGAACAACACTCTCCATGTTATCTGGTACATACACTCCATGTACATGTGTGTATGTCACATGCATGTCTTTGTGTTTATGTGATGCTTTGCTGTTCCCTGGACCCCCTCTTGTTGTCCATTGTGGCCAATAGACAACGGCATGATGGGATGGAATATTGCACACTGTCACTGATAATGTCATGGAGCTTATGGCATGTGAAGGGACAACATGTACATTTGATTCACTTCTTCTCTTACTTAGTATGTCGTTTTGTACAAAAGGACAGTTTGTGACTAACCAATAGTCATGTTATACTGTGATTGTAATAGTGTTACGCATCTTACAGCACAAGTAATCCTGCATTGGATTACGTGATATTAGTCATTCAGGTTAAATGATACACCTCATACTACAAGATTGGAGTCAGACCATTATCCTTCCCTTTATAAAATACAGAAATCACCATAAACATCAAATTCATAATCTTGAGTGCTGCATATTCAGAAACGCAGATTCTGCTGACAAATCAAATTGAAACATGATCAGATGCAATTTATGTGACTTACACTTTCAAATACGGAAATTATGTGTTTCACTGTTTGCCAATATGTTACACAGCAAAAATAATATACATTGTAATTAACATTGAAACCAATTTAGTAGATTCAATAAAATAAATAAAAGTTTTAGATTAACATCTAAAGATAAAATCTGTGTGAACGGGCAGGCACTTTGAAAAACCAGTTTAGTTTTCTAGAAATAAATTTGTTTAAATCGTCTTCTGAATCCTCCATCTCGCTACTCACGAATGAGTTTCTCTTCTGAAGAATGTATCCGTAACAAACCAGGAAAGACTGCGTAGCTCCACCCCTCGCACGTCGTGGTTTCCGGCCCAGGCGCTGTGCACTTTCCCTCTCCCCCCAGAAGTTTGGCTAAAGCATTGTCAAACTTCTGGATCCAGGGATTACCTGATGAGTTGTCTCACACTACCAGAAGATCGGAGATCTCGCCGCCTAGCAAACGTCGGGGGATTTCTTAATGCAAGTTGGCGCTAACGGACCTACGCCCCGCTTACATTTTACAGAAAATGAGGCCTTACCAGAGATGATACTCTCCCCCCATTCTCATCTGTAGTGAAACAAAACTGGAGGTATAGCGAATCACTTTGTAGCACGGTGAGAGCTCTTTAAAACATTGAAAATTGATGTCCCGAGCAACGGTATGTTATTTGATTTAATTTAATAGAATGTGAAACAATTTTATCACAAGATTGGTGAAATTAAGGATTTCCAGCTACTTTGTTTAAATATTTTTAACGCAAGACAAAGAAGGAGGTGTTGGTACAACAGTGCACACACGACTTCTGCATGTTACTGTGCCAATATATGAAGGGCCCGCCCTAAAGATTGTCGAAGGGTTCTTGCAGAACCAATCATGTATTTTTTTTAACTCTAATTGTTTCCACACATTTTTAGCAATGAAACCTGGAAGATTGTCTTCAGTGTTGAGCTAAGCATTTAGAGACTGACTTGTGAGTCTACCTGATTAGTAACAGCGCATTCTCTGCGGTAACCAGATTCAAGCCCAAACTATGAAATGGTTGAACCTTAGTAAATTAATGCTGTATAGCGTTTAAAAAAGGACAGCGCATATACCATGTCTAATGGTAGTAGGAACCCAACCTTTTCCCACACTCGTTTGTCTGAATATATGAGCGAGCGAGTTAGAGAGAGAGAGAGAACACACAACTTACAAAACGCACACAACTTGCGAGCTCTGCATCCCACACAAACTGGGCTATAAATAACTGATTAACCTCTGGTTACACGGACATGTCTGGCTTGTCCCGTCCATCCGTCCGTGTCTGTGTGTGAGCTCTGCGTCCCACACATCAAGCTATAAATAACAGATTCCCCAGAGCAAAGCCTTGACTAAAATCCTCAAGACGAGCATAAACACACACACAGATGAAGACAGTGTGAACTAATCAGCCTTGGTGAATTACATCCTCCCCACTACTTTAAGAAGGACCTGGAAAAACCTCTGGTTACAGTTCAGATCGAACTTACACAAAACAAACAACGTACAAGAACAGTTCACTTTCAGGTCTCTTCCGTCTGCAACACAAACCACCTCCCACTTTCAACACCATGACAGCACTGACCTACCACCACACGGAGGCTACGGTTATTATTTATTAGTTTGCCATTTTAAGTGATACCTAAAGTGATACCAAACTGTAGTCAGCCTTAGTGGAAAACCAGCTCAGCTCTTTCTGTCACAGTACAGAGCTGGGATGCTGTAATGGCCTCACCCAGCAGCACAGCCCTGTCTCTCCAGCCCAGACCTCACCCAGCAGCACAGCCCTGTCTCTCCAGCCCAGACCTCACCCAGCAGCACAGCCCTGTCTCTCCAGCCCTGTCTCTCCAGCTCAGACCTTACCCAGCAGCACAACCCTGTCTCTACAGCCCTGTCTCTCCAGCCCAGACCTCACCCAGCAGCGCAGCCCTGTCTCTACAGCCCAGGGGGGGAGACGACGGAGACAGATGGACGAGGGGGGGGGGGGGGACGCTTCCATTAAAACTGCACACACAGACTGTGGACACCTAGCTGCTGCCAAGAGCCACTTCAGCAGCTGGCGGGTTTGGTTTTCAACAATAGGAGGGGAGAGAAAGACCAACCTGGTGTAACCCTATGCCCAGCTTTGTTCCTCTCCTGCAAGCCAAGCACATTTTGTGATGCTGATATGATGGAGTGAGGCAGAGACAGCGAGAGAGAGATGAAAACTAAGCAGAAACAGAAAAGTGGAGAACAGGTGGCCATGGTGAAGTACCCAGTGTCCCAGGCGTGAGGCTCTGGGACCACAAACACACACACACACACACACACACACACACACAAACACACACACACACACCACACACACACACACACACACACACACACACACACACACACACACACACAAACACACAAACACACACACGCCGCAGAGAAAGCTCCCAACACTGCACCTCTAATGCCATGTAAGCAATTCACACGCATACACACCCATACTACACACGCTTAATCACATGCCTGCCTAGGTGACTAACTAAATGCTCATCATAATAGCCACTGCTGGGATTTAAAAGAGCCGCTCCCCTTATAATGGTGTTTTCCCTTTGGTTAAAGGTCTTTTGGAAGCTTACCCGTAACTATATAGATGGTGTTTGTGCCAACGTTTTGATTTAGTATTCTAGCAACAAATATGGTCCTGCGCAGTACTACAATATGACACTGGGTATTGTGCTAGTGGTACAAGTGCCCGTCCCTTCCTCGTCACGCGAACATACACAAATGCAGGATAGCCCTACGCTAACAGTAGCAAACTACTGGGTCACATAAAGGGAAAGACTTGGCTAATGATGATCCGCATGTTTGTCCTTATCACAAAAGTCCTTCACAAAATATCTACGTATAATGCCCAATATACAATACGGCATAAAGTTTAGCTCACATGTGAAAATATGAGAAAAATATAAAAATATATAAATATATGAATCATATTTTCTCCGTTTTTTTATGTGCAACTGTGGTGGGTCACAATTTCCACATTCACAAAGTTGTGAATTTCAACTTCATGTTTCCATTAGTTAGAAGGGCAGACCCATTTGTCTTTACCCCTTCAGTTTATGAGTTAGTGGTTATACAACAGGTGGAGAGGAGGCAAAAAGGTGGAACATAAACTAAGATAGTAGGTGAGACAGACGAGAGGAACACTTCTTTGACCTGTTGAGTAATGGGTGGGTGCCAACGATTTTCCATTTCCAGCGTAGCTTGGTTTGAAACCGTGGGTGAAAGGTCCCACACGTCTATGTTTAACTTCTGCGTTTATGAGGTTTGACCTGTTGACCTCTTCCACGTATTAGGGCATTGAACGCCAGAACATGGGAATTTAAATAAAAGAACAGGGGAATAACAAAGGGAGCCACTGAATGTAAGCGGTGGCATTTCATGGGGTGGCAGGTGGTGAATTGAAGTCCACATTCAGCATTTCAACTGCCCAATCTGGGGTCCAGCAGTCTTACTATGCTATAGCACAACTTGAGGGGGAGACGGCTCAGAGCCTGGGCCAGAAACCCAAAACTGAAAGGGTGGAGAAACGTCTTGTTACCTGTTGCGGTATAAGATATACTATCAAAAAGAAGTCGCTAGTGACAAGATGGAGCTTTCAGAAGTGGATTTTAATAAGTGCATTTCTACAGTGGTCAGTCTACACGGTGTTGATTTGAAACCTTTACACTTTTTTAAAGAACGTTGCTGTCTGGACAGGATGTTTTAGCATGTGTTAGCGGGAAGTGGTAAGTGCAATATTTATAACTCAAATGTGCAGAGGGCCAACAAAGAGCAAAGCTCTGCACCACTAGCTGAAACAAATATGAAGTGAAATAAAGTAAAACGCCGGGTTCACCCAGATTTGAGCTTGTCTGCTATCGGACTTAAATTCGATTTTAAAAAAAAACTCTTAGACTGAAAAGATGCAAAAATGTGTCTGATGTTAAAGACATGTAAAGACACAAACTATATTTAAAAGATGCATGCATACATGTAAGTGTATTGAGCAACAAGGCTAAGCCAGCAAGGACCTAACACTAACCCTTTAACAACAAAAAACATCTGATTAAGGATGGGGAGCGGGACAGCCAACTCACCTGCTTTTTATCCTGCGGCTCCATGACAACCGAAGCCACTCAACATGCTCCTCCTGTAGCCAACGGCACCTGTTGGAGGCTGTTCACCTGTTCACAGTCCCCTGCTGGTACACGCCCCCGAGACACCCGCTATCTCCCAGATCCAGTTTGAGCTGCTCGGGGCTGGGCGAAGCAGAGGTGAAGTACGGAAGGGAAACTGGTGAAACCTCGTTCTGCTGCTTCTCTAGGTCTTCCCAGTTCCCACACATGCAGCACTCAATGCAGAAGACTGGATCCTGGAGCAGAGAAGAGAGCCTAATTATAGGTCTGGCCAGCACGTTAGAGTCCTTTTCAGTACATACATGGAAGGATCTGTGAGTGAACAAAAAAGGAATTATTTAAAAACCCTCTTGTATTAAATATACTGAGATCCATGTAATGCAGTGCAGGTTAGCACATTTCATCGACCTGGCTAGGGGGGCCCATTCTGAGTTATTGCAAAGTGTTACTGCAAACCCAATACGTCTGCTATTTTTTTTAAATGGGGACAGAGGCTCAGAATTGACGACAGCCTCTTCAGCTTCATAAACAAGTTATCCTCAGCCAGCCACTGAACTCCACAGTCTCCAATTGTTCCATTTGAGTTTACAGTGGGCAAACGATTAGAGGGTCCAGACAGAAAGACAAATATCCGAAACTAGACCAAGCCTGTGATGACCAGTAGACATCTATTCTCCATCTCTGCGTTGGCTCCAACTAGATCTGACATACAGCTACACACCTAAGGCCCAACCGTCTTCACAACACGTAACGAATTACAAAGAATAACATGGAAAGCAAGGTTTTAAAATGGGACCTGTCACTGGCTTCCCCTTGTTTGGTTCTTCTTGACAGGCGGCGCTAATACGTTGTCACTTTACCTGCTATAACAGTCTACTACTAAACCAGACATCTTACAATATATACTACTCGTATATATATATTCACAAACACACACACACACACACACACACACACACACACACACACACACACACACACACACACACACACACACACACACAAACCCTAGTACTTAACTTGGTCTGTCAGAGCGAACAGTAGCTATACAGGCTCCGTGAAACTCAGCAGAACCCCAGACATACTAGAGGTCAATTCGTCAATCCATTGTAATACTGCATCCATCAACGCTACAGAAGAACGGTGTTTCAACCTCACAGCTCGCGTCAATGCTCTGCACAGACCGACTCATAACTAATAACTTGGCTCCAATAAGCTAGCTAGCTAGACAGCTATTTCAGACGTCCTCTCTACTCGTTCAACCCGCTTCTGCACTGGTTTGAATAATCAGAACAACCATTTGCAGGACCAGAACAAGCAGTAGCATAACGTGTCGCGTCGTTTCGTGTCGGCAAGCATTTTCAGTGGAACTCACCTACTGTTGTTTTGTGTACCATCCTCATGTATAATCCTCAGTCGATCTCACATAGATGTTCCCTACCCATACACCTTATGTATATCCTCCGTTTGTCTCATGTACTCTGGTGTATATATATATATAATGATATGATAGTATAGTATTACATATACTCCCTCACGTCGTGTTCCCTACAATTAACCCGTAGGTATACCCTCGGTTTGTCTCCTCTACTCCCTCTAGTCGTGTTACCCTACCAATAAACCCGCCATGTTGAGGGATCTGGGAGGAGGCGTGGCGCTGTGGGTCACAAGACCCACGTGATTGGCGAGGAGGCGGTGTAATATTTGTGTGGGACCATCCATTTATATGTAATGGTACCACCCATTGAACTGTCAACGCTTTCCCCATGGTGTACCAGTGCGACATCCATGGGTACACCTAACACTTACGCCTAACACTTACGCCTAACACTGTCAAGAAAACCTGCTTGTGTTAGGGTACGCCTAACACTCCATTGTGTTTGAACGTTGACATCATTAACATTGTTAACATCATCCATCTATTCACACACTCTAATATAGTACTTCAAGTAAGAAAGAATAGCATTATCAATCATTTTTATTATTATTATTATTGTTATGATTATTCTATGGTGCTAATCACGTTTAGGTTTCTCTTGTGAAAGAGGTGCACAATCTCGTTCGATTTTACCGACTACACATACAGTACTTTAATATATAGGTCCCTCTGCTGTTCATAAGGTGTAATGACAACTTAATTGCCCAGTTAACTTTTAAGACAGTTAATATTAACTTCAATATTACCATGGGGCTGCCAAGTTTCATGAAACGTTTGGAGTGAGATTACGTGTGTTGGGAGCGGAGCAACCCAACATCTTGCAAAACGACCCTTCACCCCACACAATGTTTATTGAAATTTGCAAAACAGTTTCCAGCAATAGGACATATTGTTCATAATTGATTGGTACAAATGAAAGGAGCGCCGTCATGGGCGCCGTCATGGGCTTCACCCACGAGCCCATAGCGGAGGTCCCTGCCACAGCACTGTTAATAAAGTCTAGGCTTCAACAAAGCCTTGTTTTGCTTCACATTGTAGAAACCATGTTGACATGAAAGTACGCTGTGGCCGCAATCAATCGCCACGCAACGCTTCGGTTGAGCCGTTTGGAGACAAGGGAATGGCACCTGCTCATCTTCCATTAGGAGTTACCAGCAGGGCTGCCAAGGTTTCAGAAAACCTTGGAGTGAGACTTGGACATAACGTTACGCTGTCTTTTAAACATGACGTTACAAAAGTTTGTGTTTTCTCGTTCTTTCCATCTTGTTTCTCATAGTATCATACTTTTTTTTCTAGATTATTTGTTTGTCTTTTTACTCTCACAAGTTGTTCTTGATTTTCTCGATCCCTCCATCTTTTTTCTTTTTCTTTTTTTGATTGGACCATCCTTTACGAAAGGAAAGGAGATAATGCCGTCCCACAATTCCGTCTCTCTTGTCCTCCTCCTGACACTGTAATGGTGCAGACATTTGACCCCCTGCAGAGTCTGCAGCGCTACACCTGCGTGGCTTCTCATCCACCTCCATGCGTTTCAACCGGTGAGGATCCCCAGTGTGAACCGTTCATATCAGTGCATACATGCTTCTGAATCCATTGGCAAGCTTACCTATCCATAAATTGCAGAATTGATGTGCAGTGAAATGCATTGCAAAGAAATGTTACACTCAGACTACAGGCCAGTATTTAGCGACTTTATATAAGGTGCTGCAAAAATGTTTATGAATTAGTTGTGACGTTATAATCGATATATGTATAGTTAATCAACAAATTGAAAAACAATATTTACAAATATCAACAAAATCATTTATAAAACGAGTGGAATCCTCCACTGCATCTATATTTATGTCATTATTCATTATAATCATTATTATGAATTATTAACAAATCACTCAAATAATCAGTAAACATGACGTATATCTTTACTACCCAATTCTTTATTGCTTATAAATTACTAATAAATTAGTTTTTCTTTAGTGAAATAAAAATCATATGATATAGAGGCTTTCAGACTGGTTAACATAATTTACAGTTAAATGTTGGTATGACATTGTTGAAATGCACACAAATAAAGGAAATAATTTAATTAAACATTCAAACATTGTGGGCTTTGATTTGATAAAAATCAGAGCATTCTGTCAAATAACATATAATAATAATTTAACAATACATTCCCTTTAGTACATTTATGAAGTGCAGTTTATGTACATTTTAGTCATAATTTAAAATGATACCTAATTAATTTAATCATTATTATGCAATAACGTTATTATTAAAATTAAAATTATTAAAATCTGTGAGCACATGCTGGCAACCATTTGGATGCAATTGAATGAGATAAACAAACAACGCATGTCTCAAAGAATAAACAGCTGGCCATTAATAACTACAGTTGACAGACTAGTCCATGTCATGTTCTACAAAGTATGGATGGAATTCGGGGGTCCTGACAACTGCTGTCGCCGGTAGGTCAGGTGTGTATAGCTAAGGGTTGGTAGATGGCCGCACATATTCTTCCATGATTACAGCAAGTATATGGCACAGCTCCTTTGCCTGAGGTGAGAAATAATGAGCGAGAGAGGGTGAATGAGAGAGCAGGTATAAACAAAGAGACTGGGCTGTATCGTAACATTATTGACTGCCCAGTGTATGTGCTAAAAACCTGCTTGGGTTTGAGTTTTAATCTCTGTAAAAAATCGTACGCTACTCAATTGTAAGGTGGTTTTGTTATTTGATATCTAGTTGCTTTATGTATATTTTGTATATTATGGTATGATTAATACCCGCTATGTTAGATGGTACTATTACCTGCTTTAGGTGAATGGTGATTTTCTCGGGGCGCCCCCCTGGGTTGACGTAGTTTATCTCCACCACTGGGATTTTGTCAAGCTTCCTCGGCCGGACCGTTCGTATGAACTGCACGTCTGCCAGCGTAATGGCGAAGGTCCGCATCTGGTACAGAGATATGCATAAACACTGAATGCACACATTTAGCATTGATGTGAATCCACCAGATGTAGGAACAGTAGCACCTATGGTACAGCAACAAGATAGAACAGGACTTCTTAAACTACGGGGTCGCGATCCATCCGGGGGCGGGTCATACAGAAAACTCTGAGCACACCGGAATTGGTGATCTTGTGTATTTGGTTAGGTGCCACAGACACAAAGAAATAGTATTTTGGGTCCCGAGATGAAAAGGTTGAAGAAGCGCTGCTGTAGAAGACAGTGGATGGCTACTGTACCTGCGTTTTGGTGTGCAGGAACGCCAATTCCTCCTTGTTGATGACCACTAGGCAGGGGGAGGGGCAGCTACGATGGCTGGCCTTCACGGCCCGGAAGGAGTTGGAGCCAAACAGAGGCATCCTGCTCAGTAGATCTGCAGGTTAGGATATGATATGATGTATTATTTAGGACCCTTTTTCTACCCGATGATTTGATTGATTCATCTCGGTAAAATAATCGTTCAGATGAATCATTTATAAAATATAATGATTAGTTGCAGCCCTAGACAAATCCCACACCAAGGAATCGCATCTTGGCAACATCAGGACCAAGCGTTGCCATGGCAGCCATCTGGTTCAGGGAGAGAGAATGGATCTCATTGAGTTTCCTGGCAATGAAGTCGTGCTTGGGGAGGTGCTTCTTCAGCTCTTGCCTTAAGAGAGAGAGAGAGAGAGAGAGAGAGAGAGAGGGAGCGAGACAGAGGTGGGTGAGGGAGGCAGACATAGAAGATGACCTCACTGCACATTATTGCACCATGCATCCCCCACCCCTAGATGTGTATATGGTATGTCAATTGTGAAGTCGCATCGCAATTACCGCCTCCATTTTGGAATTATAGGAGCATAGGAAGGTAATTGGTAGTAATGGTGTTTTGGTCATTGTTTAGTAATTAATCGTGAAATTATTTCTCATTATGGGGTGACATTATTGTGTTTGAAACTGCCACAGAGTTTCTCATGCGAGATATGGCAAAACCTAGGTTACCGTATATTTATGTTTATTTTGGATCTGAACTTACGACAGCTCTCTCGAGTCATTACAAAATGGCAGAGTATCGCCAACAAAAAATCCCATCATGCATTCTGATGTACAAGCCCTATTGTAGTTAAGACCAGGCTGGTTCCTCACTGTGAAGGCGGGCTGGTGAGTCCCTGCACCGCGTGCTGCAGGGCGGACAGCTCTGCCAGCTGATGGACCAATGAGGCGCTGTCATATGGCAGTAGCAAACTGTCATTCAGGAAGTCCCCTAGTACCTAGAAACACACACACACAGGCATGCATTCTCTTATTATATCTATCGCTTTGATGTATTATCATTTAATTTATTTAGCAATTTTCAAGCATTTCCCGGAAATCAAGCATTTTATTACCAATAACTTGTTACTGTGTCATGACAAATAAACGTCAACACATGCACACGCACGCACACACACACACACACACACACACACACACACACACACACACACACACACAAACACACACACACACACACACAAACTCTGCACACTTGCCCTTAAGCCACTGTTAGGTTGTATGTTGTTAAGTTGTTGTCTAAAGTCGATTTTACCTCAAGCCTGCAGATGGGCAGTAAAGTGATGTGAATGTTACCTGCTGGTAGTGGAATTCCACATACAGGTCATTGTTGAAAGACATTGGGGTCTCCCAGAGGATGCGCCGTAGCGACAGGAAGATGGAGTTGTCGTCCAACAGGAAGTCAAACAGGTACTCTGCTGCGTTGAGGGCACGCAGCACACCTCCTGACAGATGGACAGGAAGAAGAAGTAGAGAGAGATAGAGACAGAGTAGGTGTGAGAGACACACAATATATTGTTGTTCCATTAGTTTGTTTTTGGTTTTAGGGGTTTTGTTTGGGTTGGGTTTTAGGGTTAGTTTTTTTTCTTTTTTTTAACCATTACAGTATATTTATTTGGCTGACCTAACCTAAGCTTTTTTCCCCATCTAAAAACCCCATCTAAAAACGGAAAAACCTAATCCGTGTAACCAAAAACTAAATGGAATCACTCCAAATACCCTACCAGGTCTCTTTGTGTGTATTTCTGTAACGATTTTAGGCCACACGCTTTCTGCATGATTTTTTATTAGTGGTTTGTAGCTGTTACGGTTTTCCTTCATCTTAATTTGTTAATTTCCCTTTTGGAGCCATAGAAGCAAAAACCAAACTCTAAAACCTAACCCTTATAGAAAACCCTAAACCTAGAACTAAAAAGCAAACCCATTGGAATCCCTAACCCCAACCGTAAAACTGAAAACCAAACCCTAAAACCTCAACCTTATAGTTGCTTGAATTGAAGCTGCTTACATTTTCAGTGTACCTAAATGTGCAGCTGCAAAGTTAGCTTACTTAAAAGTTAAGTGTATAATATTTTTAATAATAACTAATACAAATAATTTTATAATTTAGTTTTCATTTAAGTAACTGTAAAGTCCTGATTACTAAGTATTAATAAACATGGCTAGCTCTAAGTCAAATCTTTTTTTGATTCTTGAAACTTTACCATTGACCCGGTTAACGTGGATAACAAACTCTCGGAGCTCGGATGGATTCACCACCGCCATCTCCCTGCAGAACCCTGCCACCACCTCCTCCACCACCTGGGGGGGGGGGGGGGGGGGGGGGGATAGACAGTGAGAGGAAGACAGACAGACAGAGAGACAGACAGACGGACGGATAATGTTGGCTTACGCTGAAGTTGCGTATTGTCATAGGGAACTCCACCCCTCCCGGCAGCTGAAGAGCAATTCTTCTGGAGTTTTTACCGGCCTGAGGAACGATAACACAGCTACATGACTGATTTTGACTCCATGGAGTGGACAACATCTCCTCTAGACTAGAGGGCATGTGATCTCACCAGGATGGCCTCCATCTCCACGCGTGAGGGGATGTTGCGGCGGCCGCCGTAGCTCAGAGACTGGAGAAGGTTGTCTTGACAGATGGTGGCCAGCTCTGGGGGGGTACCGTTTTATACATTAGCATGTGCTAGAGTTCACCGTGGTGGATTCATGTGCTAATGTTAATGTGCTAGTGTGAACTGTGGTGTGTTCATGTACTAGAGTTCACAGTGGTGTGTTCATGTACTAGAGTTCACAGTGGTGTGTTCTTGTGCCAGAGTTCACAGTGGTGTGTTCATGTACTAGAGTTCACAGTGGTGTGTTCATGTACTAGAGTTCACAGTGGTGTGTTCTTGTACTAGAGTTCACAGTGGTGTGTTCATGTACTAGAGTTCACAGTGGTGTGTTCTTGTGCCAGAGTTCACAGTGGTGTGTTCATGTACTAGAGTTCACAGTGGTGTGTTCTTGTGCCAGAGTTCACAGTGGTGTGTTCTTGTGCCAGAGTTCACAGTGGTGTGTTCTTGTGCCAGAGTTCACAGTGGTGTGTTCTTGTGCCAGAGTTCACAGTGGTGTGTTCACGTGCGCTGGTGTTCACAGTGGTTTGCGCATGTGCTTTTGGCACAGTACAGAGTACAGTGAAGTGAAAAAAATCTTGAACGTTGTATTGAATCCAGATATCAACATAATAAAGTGTGTGTTACCATGGTAGGAGTGGGTGGAGTCCTGGGTGATGTCTTGGAGGTGCTGGTTGACGTACGGCTGCAGGGTAGTGGAACACGGGAAGAAACCAGTCACCAGTTGGAGCAGACGCCATCCCAGCATGCAACTCTCTCTGCAGGACATCACGACAACCAATCAGCAACCAATAATACAGATCTACCACCGAACGCTCTATTCTAATCAAACATTGACTAGACACTCATACTTACGTACACACGCAAATTCAATTAATGTGTACACACACACACACACACACACACACACACACACTCACACACTCACACACTCACACACACACACACTCACACACACACACACTCACACACTCACACACACACTCACTCACACACTCACTCACTGTTGGGGGTTGCCCGTGGTCTGCTTGATGACTTGACAGTAGATCTCATCTCTCAATGACTCCTTCTCATTGCCGAGCTGAACACAGTGAAGAAACAAAACGGTCACCTTCTAATGTCTCTCTTCTCTTGTTAATGTGTATGATCTCGAAGTGTCACATTAACCCGTCCGGGCTGGGCCTCTTGTAAATGCAAGACCACAAATAAAAAAGGAAAACCAACCAATAGGATGTGAGTTAGGCAGTCAGCCCTAGTTCCTTTCTTCTTCAGCGCCATATCTCCCATGAACTGCATCACATCTGGACCGCAACGCGCAACACATAATGCGAGTGAGTAGAATGGCACATGGGTTGAAAGGTAAATAGAACATCTGGGAACCGTGATTCCTTTTTGACTCACTGGCAAAACACAGAACAGCCTTGCTGTTGTTTTCAGAGTCATTGTAGAGGATGAGGGACTGCTGTATGGGCATCTGGACACACAATAAAAGCGCTGTTAGTACCATCTGAGAGCAATCAGAAGTTCCCAGAGGGTTGGTTGTTGTTGGGTCAACGTACCTCCGAATGTTGAACCATGTCGGAGAAGTCCCGCCCGGTCTTTGGTAGCCCGGTGGTGTCCACCCTTCGATGGTGGAAAAACAAACCTTTTATTATTTTTATGAATGAACTTAATTTTTAGATAGTATTTTCTCCTCCTTTGGAAAGACACCAATTTGCCACTGGTTGGCCACTAAGCTGCAATATGAATATAATAAGTATCTAATAAATAACTATTATAAAAAGAAACATCTTCAACATAAAAAACATATAACATAAACAACATATAAAATACCCCTGGTCCATGCCAGCAGAAGCGCTGTCTCCATCCTACCTGAAGAACTTTGTGGCGAACCCTATCAGGCCGTGCTGAACGAGCTCCAGCTCAGAACCCTGGACCGAGCCCTGGACCGAGTCCTCTCTGCGGGGTCGCTGGGCGAGGATCTTCCGCCTCTCTCCCCGGTGGTCCACGTGGACGCAATGGTAGTCCGGGGCGGCGGACGGCTGGGTGAGGTCGTCGGGGAAGAGCCCGGAGCGGCCCCTGAAGGTGCCGAAGCGCCAGCCTGGCGGCAGATAGGAGATCGTCTTTAGTGAAGAGTCCCTTGACATTAAACAGCTTTTTGTGGTTCCCTTCCAATTAAAAAAAGGTATGGCATTCTATATAACACGTGAACATCATCCTCTGTAAAGACATTGTGCACATACTCGATATCTATTATAGATGTCTATAAGTAGGTAGATACTTGTTTAGATATGTATCTCAGTGTAGACCTTACATTTGAAGGTCAGTCCACAGTAACATCAGACAATAGAGAAGGGTATATAGGCTTTACAGTTGCATACATCTTCCATTACACCACACAGCCCTGACACCACGCAGTACTTCACTACACCGCTCAGTCCTTCACTACACCACTCAGTCCTTCACTACACCACACAGTCCTTCCACTCCACCACCCGGTCACACAGTGATGGCCTCACCTGTCTGCAGTCTCTCCATTGGCAGCAGCTGGATGATGTCACCTCTGGTGAAGCTGAGGAGACTCTTGTCATCAGTGATGTAGCTCTTCCAGGCGATCACATGGTTAGAGTCCTGCAACAAACAGAAGATCAGCTCGCTGAATATGGGGGGATGAATGAACGGACGGATTTGTAAAACCAAAACCGAATGGAATGCCTTGGGCTGGAGTGTTATCCTGCATGTTTTGTGGTGTGGGTGAGGATGATAAAAACAGAGATGGTACCTTGATCAGTTCCCTGAGGAAGAGTTGCATCATGCTGACTATCTGCGGGGCTTTTGGTGATTGCAGCTGGATCGTCTCGCTCTTCACCTCCAATTCCACCGTGTTGCCGTGGCTCAGCTCTACAGACAGCATCTCAGCAAAACTACACACACAGACCCGCACACGCACACACACAGAGAAAAACAATCACACAAACATATAATGTCATGTTAGGTGCATGTGATTTGTATACGTGTGTGTGTGTGTGTGTATGTGTGTGTGTGTGTGTGTGTGCATGTGTGCGTGCCTGCGTGTGTGTGTGTGTGTGTGTGTGTGTGTGCATGTGTGTGTGTGTGTGTGTGCATGTGTGCGTGCCTGCGTGTGTGTGTGTGTGTGTGAGTGGATGTTTACCTGTAGCTCCGGAGCAGATGCAGGTGTTTAGGGTTGATCCCTGAGGCCTTGACCACCTTCAGCAGGCGGACCCCCCGGTGGCAGACCCCCAGCATCTGGGTGTCTCCGCTCCCAGCCTGCAACACACACACCAGGGCTGTGTGTGAACGTGTGTGAGGAGGGGAGATGCTCACAGCTGCATTTGTGTTTGTGAGTGTGTGTGTGTGTGTGTGTGTGTGTGTGTGTGTGTGTGTGTGTGTGTGTGTGTGTGTGTGTGTGTGTGTGTGAATGAGTGAGTGAGTGAGTGAGTGAGTGAGAGTGTGTGTGTGTGTGTGAGTGTGTGAGTGTGTGTCCGTGCCTGACATGTTAACTCTAGCTCACCGCTACGGGGAAGAGACGGGTGAAATAGTTCTCCCAGTTGTCGCGGGCGGCGATGACGATCCTCTTCTTCACACTGTCGTCCTGGACAGTGCTGATGCTGGTGCCCACGTGGAAACTCGCTGGACACAAGACAAACATCACTACCATGACACTACTAGTTACTATTCACTAGCCAGCACCTCTACATCACCATGGACAACACAGCCACTACTATGACACTACTAGTCACTATTCACTAGCCAGCACCTCTACATCACCATGGACAACACAGTCACTACTATGACACTACTAGTCACTATTCACTAACCAGCACCTCTACATCACCATGGACAACACAGTCACTGCTATGACACTACTGGTCACTATTCACTAGCCAGCACCTCTACATCACCATGGACAACACAATCACCACTACTACACTATTAGTCACTATTCAATAGCAAGCATATGTACCGCACCATGGACAATATTGCTTTTCTATTTTCTAACAAGTTAATTTAACTTGAACTGTGTTACACTATCATTAAGACTTTTGACATAAGATATTTGTAAAGAGTACCTTGAAAAGCACTGTATAAATAAAATGAATAATTATTATTGATTATTGTTACTGATTATTGTTATGAGTCTCACCCAGAAGGTCCTTCATCTTCCTGCGATCCTCTCGGCTGATCCTAAGGCAGCTGTCTGAATACGTGTCCCGCATGATCTAAACATCAGGACACCACATTGTGAGATAATGTAAACATCAGGACAACACCACACTGTGACAAGATGTAAACATCAGGACACCACACTGTGAGATAATGTAAACATCAGGACAACACCACACTGTGACATGATGTAAACATCAGCACAATACCACAGTGTGAGGCTAACCAAATGATGTACCTTACAAAGTGCTTTACAAAAAAACACAACAAAAATAGTATCAAAACACAGCATAATTAAATGCCTGTTACGAAGCACGTTGAAAGGGTTTCAAATGTGTGAAGCAATTTGAAATGTGTTAAAATGTGGCTAAGACGACGGCGTCTAACCTGTTCACATAGAAGGTTGAGGACGTACGGTTGGTTGAACTTCTCTCTGGGATAAAATACCTGGACAATAGTAAAAGACACAACTCTGTTATCACACCACAAGAATAGACCAGAAATGACATTGGTGTGTGTGTGTGTGTGTGTGTGTACGTGTATGTGTGTGCGCACCTCCTTGCGTAGGAACAGCTTCCCCATCATGATGGAGTAGGAGAAGTAGACGCTGGCACTGAAGCGGTGGAGCTGCGTGCGTGTGCTGCCATCATCTGGCATCGAACCTGAACAGATTCAAACCAAAAGTAGCCTCGCTATTCTTTACCATTTTCTTTTCGCCTTGTATTATTTTGCGTATACATTATGGGAGAGTGTCAAATGATTTCCCAGACATCAGTATGTATTCTAATAAGGATAATAATGATTATGTAATTTTTTGTGAAGTACCAAGATGGCGGCTTGGAATGTGCTTTTGGAACTAATTCAAAAATGTTAATTCTACATAAAACATTTATATGGTAAATAAAATAATAATATGTAAATGATTCATTCTAAATTCACAATTTACAATTCACACATCAAAATGAAAGCTACAAATTCTAAATACCAAATGTATAGAAATTCTAAATTCATATTTTAAAATCAAACATACAAAGAAAGGTGGATTGTCAGGGGAGGGGGGTTTATGTACTTAGAGAGGGTGCTGCCATGGAGGGTGCTTCTGGGATGAACTGAGGAGGCGGAGAGGGAGGCGGAGTCCAGCTGGTCTCCTGAGGTTCTGCTGGCGTCGCTGGGGGGTTCTTGGAGAGCTGGGAGCCGAAGAGGTTGGCCAGGTAGCCCTGCTTCTCCCTCATGCTATTGGATATGGAGCGAGGGGCCGTCGGGGAGGGGGGCGAGGCCTTGGGCGGGGGAGGGGGAGGGGCCCACTGTTTCTGTGAATCGGGGAGGGTGTTAGGGCTCAGTTATGCTGTAGAGAAATATCTACATTCCACAACCACTTTCTAATCCAGATTGTATCTGGATTCATAGCCTCTGCATCTGTTTTCATAAAGGGCACAATGTCTTACAACCCTCTCAGTCTGCAAAACACGCTGACAATCATCTCAGTCTGCACAACGCGCTCACAACCGTCGGCACAACGACTCCCAACTGTCTGCACAACGCGCTCACAAGTGTCTCAGTCTGTTTATCCATAGGGGCCGTATACGAGGAATCCCTGTTTGATATGCTCACACACCTACAGGTTTCAGGTTTGTAACACATCCATGGTTTTCACAATCTCGGAGAATAGGCAGAACCACGCGACCGTGGTGTACCACTTTACATTGCTTTGGATAATGACGCAAATCATGTTAAATAATAGAATTACAACGGCTAGGAATCGGACGATTTCTGATCAATTTGAATATGACACCCCCCTTGGTTTCTATTGGTTGACGACCAGTATGCACAAGCAATAACATTGACAACGTCAATTTTTCAATGGTTTGCATTTTTTTTCTTAATATCTGCTATGTTATTAGGTTTTGTCTTACCCTCTGCTGAGGTCCTTTACGTTATGTTATCAGGTTTTGTCTTACCCTCCGCTGAGGTCCTTTACGTTATGTTATCAGGTTTTGTCTTACCCTCCGCTGAGGTCCTTTACGTTATGTTATCAGGTTTTGTCTTACCCTCCGCTGAGGTCCTTTACGTTATGTTATCAGGTTTTGTCTTACCCTCCGCTGAGGTCCTTTACGTTATGTTATCAGGTTTTGTCTTACCCTCTGTGGAGGTTCTTTATTTTTGAGAATGGCCAGTGCTTCCTCCTTAGGGTCGTTCTTCTTCACAAATTGTCTGCCAGGAACTCTGTCAACAGGATGTAGAATGTGTTTATAGAAGGCCCAGAGGTGCCGCTGAGTCTAGTCCAGCGTCATTATTGCTAACAAATAATATTCTAGCTCTGGAATGTTTCAGATCCCTGTAAGCACAAGCCTTCAAATAATTTGACCCAAACATCTTGCTCTGACTGCATATGGTAGCCTTGGTCTATAATCGCAGTAATCCATAGTCCATTTTCATGTCAAGTCAACTTTACTAGTCTAGCCCTTAATACCAGTTCCAGTCTCAAAGAGCTTCACAGACCACATGACACTAACCCCTAACCCTAACCCCTCTTAACCTTAAGGAGATGGAATAACGCGTGCATGTGTGTGCACTATGCGGCAGTGTGTTACCTGATGGGCTCAAAGGGTCTGGGGTCCGGCGCCGGGCGACTGTTGTACATCTTGATGATTTCCCGGATGCTGGAGGTGGGCTCGGCCGTGGGGGATGAGGGGACCACCGAGGGGAGACCTGGGGGGTCAGCCTCCCTGGGAGGGGGGGAGTTGGGCCGCTGGGCTGTGGAGGGATGGAAGGAGGCTCTCCCAATTAGTAGGAGTTAAATCTGTGTGGACGGGTGTGTGTGGGTGTGTGTGTGTGTCAGTCTTTCCTCCGCCTGTTTCCATCAAGATTGAAGTCGAAGTTTTTCGATCAACCCCAAAATAACCAGGCTACATTTTCACACACTTTATTGGTTTTTACTTTACTTTACTACTGGTTCTCAGATTCAATGATCTTCAGCCTAATCAGACTTGATTGATCAGGTGTAAAAGTGCTGGGTTAGGAGGTCACAGAGGAACCAGAGGAAGACGTTTCCTTTATTTACCCTGAGGCTTTGGGGCTGTGGGAGGTGGAGGAGAAGAGGAGGGCGGTTTCCAGGTTTGTCTAGGTGGGGAGTGAGCAGGCTTTGAGGGCGGGGTTGTGGCTGTAGGTAGCAGAGGAACAGAGATAGATCGGAAGGCCAGAAGTTAGACTCCCATGTGAGCGAGGACCATCTGGACTTGGCAGGCCCATGCTGTTTAAGTTATTTAACAATAGGACTGCACGCTGAAGAAGAGACCGAACAGCTTGCTCAAGTTGACATTTTATGTCCCGTTTAAGACATCATGAAAAGCTCACATCAAAGGAGGACTAACAATACCCACAGAGGAACAATAGAGTTTCACAACCCACCGATCTTCTGGAAGTAATTCCTCTTCTCTCTAAAATTGTCCGGGTCTTCTGGATCAGCAACGTCCACGCGTCCCTTCGGCTGTGTTTAATTGGAACACAGAAGAAACAAACCCTAAGCAGCCGTAACACACCTGTAATAACCCACAGGTGCACCCGTACACCCCAGCACACACATAAACACATGTATTCCCAGTTACATCCGAACATATTAATAATCACACACACGCACACACACACACACACACACACATACACACACACACACCTGAGGCTCATAGGTTCTGGTGTTCGTGGTGTGCTTGGGTGCGGACACCTTGGGCTGGGACACAGGGTGGGGAGGGGAGGGTGAGGGGCTACGTGCCCTCTCCCTGTCCCTCTCCCTGTCCCGGTCCCTCTCCCTGTCCCGGTCCCGGTCCCTGTCCCGGTCCCTGTCCCGGTCCCTGTCCCTGTCCCTGGAGAGCCGGTCCGATAGGGGCTTGACCCTGGGTTGCTGGGCCTGCTGGGCCTGCTGGGCCTGCTGCTGGGACAGAGTCATGGCCTGCATGGTCATCTGCTGGGCCTGGAGGGGAGAGAAGGGGAGAGAAGGAGAGAGAAGGGGAGAAGGGGTGAGAGGAGGTCAGACACCAACACAAACACATGAAGGGGGAGTGGACATAGGGATGTGGTTGTGTTGTGTTGTGCTGTGTTGTGTTGTGTTGTCACCATGAGGAGTGCCTGCTGGTTGATCAGAGCTTGTTGGGATGCAGCCATCTGCATGGGGTCAGGTGGTGCCGGCATGGCCAGCTGGGGCATCATCATGGCTGTGGTGGGAATGCATACATACAACATGTTATACATTTAAATTATACATGTGTTATAAATATGTGTTTAATATATGTATAACATATGTATAACATGTTATACATATATTATACATATATTAAACATGTACGTACATATGTTATACATATACAGGCCTATGTATAACATATGTGTAACATATGTATAATATATGTATGCATGTTCTACATATGTGCTGCATGTGTTCTACATATATAAAATATATTATATGTGACTTCATATGCATAACATATTAATACATATTTTAGCCTGTTGGTGTTAAGACATCAGGCAGCATTTGCTCTGCTCAGTAAGAGTACAACTGAATGAATGAATGAATAGTTTACATGGCATGGATGGCATCATAGGCATAGCACCGTAGCCCTGCATGGCCGGGTTGACTGCCATCCCTAGGCAGAGAATGACGCACATTAACATCATCATTAACATGACATCCTTAACATGACACCATCAACATGACATCATCAACATGGCATCACCAACATGATATCATCAACATGGCATCATTAACATGGCATAATCGCCATGACATCATCAACATGACATCATTAACATGACATCATCAACACGACATCATCAACATGACATAATTAACAGGACATCATTATTGAAAGGTGACTAATAAAGATCATTGCTGTGTATAGACATACAGTATGTATTGAGACATTGACGTTTTAGTTGACATACGCAAACTTACCAGCAGGATAGCCTGGCATTGTCATAGGCATACCTGTAGAAGGAAAATAGAATATGTTTTCTAGTGAAGTAACTAGAACTAATTAGATATATAGATATAGAGAGAAAGAGAGAGAGAGAGACAGAGAGAGAGGCAGAGAGAGAGGGACAGAGAGAAAGAGAGAGACAGAGACAGAGAGAGAAAAAGGGAGAAAGGGAGAGAGAGAGAAAGAGACATCCTACCAGCTCCATACATCCCAGGATGCATTGGTCCGATTCCTCCACCTCCTCTCATCCTTCGGTTCAACATGGCCACCCTCTCATTGTCCTATACACACACACACACACACACACACAAACAATAATACAACAAATTATTTTAAAGAAGCTCCCTCTGTTGTGTCAACACAGCCTCACACAGCCATTCACAAACAAACACTACTTTCACGGATTGGTACACACTGCTTGAGCAATAAGCACAACTTGAAGAAGTTGATTTATAGAAAAATTATTTATATTAAAAAAAAGAATACATACTGGGGTTCCTGGTTCCAGCACAGAGTCAAACAAGCCATCCACATAGTCATCCATTTGGCGGACACGTGCTGGAAGACAACGAGGAACGAGGAATAAAAGTGAATAAACTGAGTGTGAGAGGAACTGGTCGGGTGCAGGGATACTAGTTTCAGATATCGACCTCATTAAAATTAAGCATAGTACAGAATCCTCAGGCTCACTGTATCAATGTCCGTGTCAATCTTATCAGGAAACACAATTAGCATCGTGGTCATTTTGTCAAAATAAATTACATCAGTTGTCGTGGTAACCCTGCTTTCCCATTCTCTGAGGTTTGTCTATGTAATCACAGCAAATTCCCCTATAAGTGATGTGCCTTGAATCTCGGGTTCAGGCGTGTAACACAATCTCAAGGAGGAAGATGTATCATAGTCAACTGCAGGTCTAGGAGTCTAAACTGTTTGGCAACAGTAATGGGATAGGAAGGTACTAGGTATTAGCTCAGGACTAACGACAAGGACAACATGGCATCGATGTATCCGTCTCCATGTTCTGCCTCCCTGAAGACAGGGAAACTCACACTGGATGGGAACAATGTAAGTAAATGCAAAGGAAACCAGAGTCCCTGATTGAAACCTAAGGAGCTGATCTGTGGTTATGGAGGACCGAGGTGTGAATGGTGTGAAGACCTACCCTCCGCTGGCTGGTCTCTGCCCCACACCTCACCAGACAGAGGCAGGCGAGGGGCCTGCATGGAGGGGGCTGCAGGGATGAAGCTGTCCAGGTCTGAGTACTCTATCCTGGAGACACACAGACAGGCAAACAGACAGGCAGAGGGACACACAGACAGGCAGAGAGACAGGCAGACAGGCAGAGAGACAGACAGACAGACAGACAGGCAGGCAGAGCGTCCGACAGACAGATACACACACACACACACACACACACAAACAAACACAGACACACACACACACACAGGCATATAGACAGACAGACAGACAGACAGACAGACAGACGGATACAATTTGTGTCAACAATATTTTGTAATAAGTGGGGCAAAAAATTAGGTAAAGTTGGATTACCAACCAAAATCAATCAAAATTTGCATATCGATAGAGAATACAGAGAGCTATGTTCATGAGCCACTTTGTATATAGTATGTATGTTTCATTATTTATGTATAAGAGGAACCAGGAGCCCGATGGACTGTCTGTGAGTCTCCGGTCACACCTATCAGATGTCAGCAGTGTGAACATGAAGTCAAACCTACACACACAGGGCCATGGGGAAAGCTGTGACCTACCTTCCTCCTCCTCCTCCTCCTTCTCCTCCTTGCGGCGAGGCGTCTTCCTCCGCTTGGGACAGGAGGTCCATGACGAAGTCGCAACCAGTGAGGTCCGACCAGCCGTCCTCGCTCAGCAGGGACACAGACCAGCCTAAGGGGGCTTCTGGTACTCCTCTGGTAGACACACATACACAAATACGCACACACACACAGGAAATCAGCACACACATTATAAATGAATCAATAAATATAGTACATTTTTGTGGATACTTTTATCCTAAGCATCCAACAGAACTGTGAGCGAATACATTCCTAGCATGGGTGGCCCCAGTGAAATCAAACCCTAACCCTGTCAGTGTTAATGCCTGGCTCTACCAGTTGAGCTAGACAGGGGATTGAACCCCAAATCCCGGCAGTGTTAAAGCCTTGCATGGCCGTGTTAATGCCTTGCATTTGAGACAGACAGGGAATTGATCCTGTACCTGTACATGAGGAGCCAGGAGGCCAGTTGTTCCCCAGTGGTCCAGGACTCCACCTCTGATGTAAACTTCTCATCTGGATGAAAATAATTACAATAAGGTAGAGAGACTCAATACATTTACTCTCTCCTCACAGTACATGAGTTTACGCCCACAAGAGTACGTCATTGAGTATATTTAAAGGCTGACATTTACGTATATATTTGAGATTATACAAAACATATTTGGATGACTTTCTGGATTTTCTATCTAGTTTATAAACTACTACTACATCTTACACCAGGTACAATTATAATAATAATACATTAAATTTGTCAAGGTATACAAAGACATTCTACTTTTAAATAATATAAATACCTTATATTGTTGTAGTGGTATTGTGCACACAGTAAATAAAAATTTTTTTAAAGGGAAAATAAAATGGCTCCCTGCCAGCAACCATCGGGACTGGTGAACTGGGCGACCGTAAATGGATCAGAGAGAGGCCGGGGTCCTCCTCACCGTTGTAGGTCTCCACGTCCAGCACCATCTTGCCCTTCCTCTGATTGGCTGTCCACTCCAGCTGGGTGGGGGGGAGGAGGCGCGGTGCGGGGCTGGGCAGCTGCAGGTAGGTCAGCAGCTTGTGTTGGCACAGAGCCCGGTACTCCCCCGGTCCGCGGTCCGACACGTACCTGCAGGACACACCCATATGTACACACATCCTGCTGTCATTTCAACTCTTTAGAAGTCACACAAAAGGGACTTCTATTCACTTACGTTTGGGAGTTAACACCACACCCATTACTCCGCCCACTCACCCAATAACCACCTGTATTTGAAGTTAGGACCACGCCAGTTACTCTGGCTGTGCTACTTTCCCAATAACCACCTGTATTTAAAGGATGCTACCGGTCTTGGGCTCATGGCCATCTCTCCTGGCTTCAGTCAAACATCCATTTCCAATGTAATTTGTCAAAAGGACTTGTTTTGGCGTTTCTGCCTACGAGCATTTAGCCGGATCGACACGTCATCACAAAGTTTGTGAAAGTTCATGGACAAAAAAACGCTGAATCGTCATTCAAATAAGGACTTGTTCACAGTCATTTACCGGCACAACAAAGTAATTTGGGCAAATTATGACAGATGTTTCAGCGAATCCAGGAGAGATGGTCACGATCACCCAGACCACTATGGTCCTTCAAACCTCATTTTTCTACCGGTCTCTCTTATTCTTCACTTACACCCGCCACCCTCCACAAACCCGGCCATCCTTAGCATTGCCATACAGTCTGGGGTACATCACCATTTGATTGAGTATACTATCAACCGAAGCTCTATCTCTTCCTCCCTCCGCGCCCAGACCACCTACTTTAGCAGGGGCTTGTCCATGGCTGGCGAGGGTGCGAAGGCACTGAGGCAGCAGGCCAGCATCAGCCAGCCCCTCAGACCCCCCGCCTGCTCGCCCTCTCCCCAGGTGTGGTACACCAGCTGGGCCAGCACCTCGTCCCTGAGGGCCGGCCGGGCCTGGGCCTTCTCCATGATGTAGTTCCCCAACATCTGCTCCTGCCAGCCGCTGAGCTCCGACTCGCCGGTGAAGCGCATGATCTAATGGGCATGGGTAAACTACATGTCAATAGGCATCCAAGAGTTCATTCAAAACAACTATTTTATTCCTGATGCAAGAGCACTTTTCAATAAATGTGATTTATTGAAATCACAATAGATCTTTCCTTAATTAAATGTTTACTGGACCGCATTACAATTGATCTCTGGTTTACTTTTATGGCATTTTGATATTGTTTGTAACAAAATGGCAAATAATGAATGATAAAGATCTTCTGAATCTAAATAACCTTATGAGTGGTTTTACATTTGAGATTTTATTCATCTTCATTCCAAATTGGTGAAAGCAGGCAAAATGTAAACGTTGTAATTATCTAGACATTTGGTATGGTACCTTGACAGCTTCAAGAGCCGACAAGCGCTGGATTGTTACACTGGACAAGTACAGTTTACAGTTCCTTGTGAAAAACAAAACTATGCTATTTGTGTGTGTGTGTGTGTGTGTGTGTGTGGACCCTCTAACCAGCTTGTAGAGCTCCATGGCGGTGTGGGCGTCGTCCGGTTCCAGGCTGGTGAGAGGTCTCTGGAGGGGGTAACCCTGAGGCTGGCTCCATGTGTCCTGGGACAGGAGAGGATATGTTCAAAAACATGGGTCAGGATACTTGGAAACTTACACAAATCCCCAAACTCCGTACTGACGGACACACAGTAATTCCAAAAGATCAAGTGCTATTTTACCGTTGTTTGCATTTTAGCGCAGGCGCGCTAAATACACTTCGGCAGAATCGGTACAAGGAACTTTTTACAAGAAAATTATTTTTAGTTTTAGTAAAGCCAGGAGAGACAGCTACAATGGTTTGATCACCCAGACAGAATTTCTCCAGGGCCGGCTCTAAAAATTGGGGGGCCCTGATTTGCCATTCGGCCCTTGTAACATCCGGGGACGTTTTGCCTCACTGAGGTCTTTGCCGTGTTTACCTGGAGTGTGGAGCGGGCGTAGCGGGAGAACGGGTAACTGTCTACATCGGCCGGCAGCGTCAGTTTGTTTTCTGCCTTCACCTGCGGAGGCGCCACCTCCGTCACGATGGACGCATGCTGCTGCCCTGGTGGTGGAGGAACACAACAACAATAATCATGCTCAGAATGGGACCATGGGAGACAGGAACCTTTCAAACCGAACTGTATTCTGTATGTAAGCAGCAGCCGTTTGGGCTCACCGGCTGCACCGCGTAGCCTCGCCGACAGCTCCGCCGGGATCTCCAACATTCCCACATCCTGACAGAGGATCCACACCAAACAACAACGATTAACCCCAATCAAAGCAGAAAGACCTTCATCTCAGACAGCAACCTTTATACGGAGTGGCTGTACCAAAATCCACACAATGGTGAGCATTTGGAGAATCTTTGTATCGAACGTGGTTAAAAACCAGTAAGGGAAAAGATGATAGCGAGGTAAATACACAATATCCACTGGCTTGTTGGTGCCCGGGCCTTTGTTTACAGCCCCTATCTCTTTAGCTGGTGTGATTTAATGGAGCATTAAATAAAATATTAGCATGAACATCCTCCCAGTGGTCTGGGTCCAACTATGCCAAGCTGATAACCCTCCAGTCCACAACAAAACTCATATTTCATGACCACAACAACTCACCATCCCAGGAGGTATAGATTTCTTCCTGCTGGCTTCCTTCAGTTTGCTCCTCTCCTTGTGTATCTGAGCACAGAGAGAAGGGAGGGTGGTCGCGTCAGCCAACCAACATCTGGATATGTCCCATTAGCGATCAGACATGAGGATAATATTAACACAGAGCTTTCCCCTGGCTCAGTCATTTGGTAAACACTTCACAAGAAGAAGAAAGGAAAGCAGAATTGTCAGTCAATCCCTTATCGTTGTTTATTCTCCCCTCCGCCCCCTAGTCCACGGGCTGGAGGATCTCATACAGGTGCGTCAATCCGGCACTAAACACTTACTTCTCGTTGATCAGAGGCGATCAGAGGGCCGGTGCTGAATGCAAGCTATTCTTAGACGCAGAGCCGGTTATATACACCTGCTGCACCCATGCAGGCCCTAGTCCCGCCCAGAACTGGTCGAATGATTACAGGAGTCCAGACGAAGCCTCAAACTTACCAGGAAATAATTGACATGTTGTGTTGTTTTTTGACATGATAGTCAATTATGTTATCCACTTACAGAAACCGACATCCTTTGTTTGGGCAGAATGCTCACATCAAACTAAAGTTGTCTATTATAACTTGAAATAAGTCACAGATAAGACATTTGTGTTTGTAAAACCATTTATGATTATTTTCCATATTTGTGCACAGTTCAACCATTGACCTCTGAACCTTATGGTCAATTGAGGTAAATCACACACACACACGCACGCAAGCACACACGCACGCACGCACACACGCACGCACGCACACAGTGTGTGTGTGTGTGTGCCACGGTCACTGTCATGTACCACTCAGCCTTTATAAATATGTGTTTAAATCAAAGAGATTAAATCACAAAACCACAGTGGGGAGTATAGAGTATGCCCCAACAACGAAGAACAAAGATATATATATATATATATATATATATATATATATATATATATATATATATATATATATATATATATAAAGAGCAGGTGAAGGAGGAGGTATCCTTTAAGGAGTTATACAGCTGATAGATAGGCCTTTTGAATGTGTGTATGTGTGTGTGTGTGTGTGTGTGTGTGTGTGTGTGTGTGTGTGTGTGTGTGTGTGTGTGTGTGTGTGTGTGTGTGTGTGTGTGTGTGTGTGTGTGTGTGTGTGTGTGTGTGTGTGTCTGTGCGTGTGCGCGTGCGCGTGTGGGTGTGGGTGTGGGTGTGTGCGAACATAAGAATGACAGCAACCCAGTCCATAGTCCAACCATCATAAAGGACAACGTCAACACCCAACGATGTATCGGGGCACAATCGCTAGCACAACACAAAGCAACTTCATGAAAATAACGACGTTAACAAACCACCACTCATGAAGAAATGCTCAGCGGCTTTCCTGACGTGGTACAAGTAAAAATCCCCCACATAGGAAAGATGTCAAAAGGTTAGAGGTCAAAACAGGACTCTAGGTGTCCTACATGGCTATTGTGAAAGCCAATACTGAAGTGTCACTTTACAGACGGTCAGGCACAGCCTCGCTTCACTCCGATGTCTCCCTCCTCTAACCTACCCTAACTTCTCTCATACAACACCTTCAGCACCGCACTAGCGGGACAGAAGAGTATGAAAGCACAGAGGAATCTTACCTGCTGCCAGGGCTGGCCTTCAGTCTACTGATTGTGGGAGGAGAAGTGAAGGGGTGCAGATGAGAAGTGTCAGCAGGACTCTGGTTTCAGCAAGAGGCTGAAGTCCAAGACACGAGCCTTGGGTACAGGTATGCTGCAGGTGTGTGTGTTTGTGTGTGTGTGTGTGTGTGTGTGTGTGTGTGTTTGTGCGTGCCTGTGTTTGCGTGCATGTGTGTGTTTGCCTGGGGTGTGTGTGTGTGATTAAAGCAATCATTAATAGGATGGGATACGATTCTGATATTTCCCGTAGCAATATTCAATATTCTGAAAACAAACTAAATGCTCCTGATAAAACTTGTAAAGCTGAAAAATAAAAGCTTTACCAGTTAAATAAAATATTTGAAAAAAGTAGTTCAAATATTTATACTTGAACTACTTTATTGAGTGTGTAAATAGTATATCCTACACTAACAACATAGCAACTTCACCAACAACCTGGATTATTAATAACGGTCTTTCACCCCATTCTCTTTCCCCAGGACAGAAAATACCTTTCCACTGTAAAATGAAGAAGGCGTGGACTTCAAGAAGAATTGTGCTCACATAGCTGATGGGTGAAACACATTCAAATGTAAGGTGTGTATTGAAATATAAACATCACTGAGGGTCCGAAGTCGAAAACATATAAAAGTCTGACTTCCCATTCGTAACGTAACATTCATAACCTGATGATGTACAATGAGCTTTTCAAAGATCTGCAAAATATTAGCGATTATCTTTTAAATTATAACAAGAGGAAACCATAACCATAAACAAAATGTATGTTTGATGAACTCCAGCCGTCAGCTTGGCAACATCAAAAGAACAAGAAATTGAAAGCGTGAGAAATGAGAAAATGTTTAAACAGTGCTGAGGTGAGGGCACAAAGGGTGTTGTCAAGGCAGGGTATAGTCAGCACACACACCCATGCATCATGAATGCACAAATCAAAGTAGGAGTTTATTGTGTTACAGTCTGGAAATAAATTGTTGCCAAGAAACCATATCTGTCACTGGAAATATGACGTCCTCTATATCTCTTTTATCTCGCTCTCTGTCAATCTAGTGTGTGTGTGTGTGTGTGTGTGTGTGTGTGTGTGTGTGTGTGTGTGTGTGTGTGTGTGTGTGTATGTGCATGTATGTGTGCGTGAGCTAAGTGGTTGTATATTTATGTGTGTGTGCGTGTGTTTGTGTGTGTGTGCACGCTACCTTCCTCCAGTGTCGTCTCTTGATAGTGTTCCTGGTGATAAGCATGGTGGCCCAGAACTGCGTAAAGGACTGCTTCAGTCTCTTGTAGTACTTCCTGGAGCAGACAGGAGGCAGTGGTCACTCACACACACATAACGACTCTGCCTTTGAGTGGCCCTTGATAAGCCCTTTATTGGTAATTATTTCGCATTTAATTGGCCCTTGTGTAATAAGTAATTGCAAAAGAATATTTAACATTTAATTTTATTTTATTTTATTTATTGACAATTGTGTAAGTGCTTTCTTTGTAGCATATATCCAATGTGTGTTAATTTGGGTAACCCTTAAAACAGTTAACTTAAATTAAATTCGATAGGATTCAGCTTCTTCCAGCTATGTCAATTAATGGTGCTGTCGGTAAGATTAAGAAGCTATCATTTGAGTGTAATTTGTAGAAAAAATAAATAATGCCATAGACAGCTACCAGTGACTGAATTGCGCTGTAAGAATATATTTTCTGGTTGACCGCGCCTGCCTCTGTATGAGACTATTTCAGTTTTAGCCACATTTCTGAGCATTGCTGACTGGCAATAGGGCATCTCTTCCCCGATTGGTTTATGGAAACCATCTTGCCTGAACACTTCTGAAGAGCGGAAAAACGTAGGGAGGGAGGGAGCACAGAGAGGCTGCTTATTTTTAAAAATCTGTCTCTCTTCTGCTTTCTCTCTTTACAACTCTCAAATTATACCCACAGCAGATTTCAGCCCTTGCTGGGGAAAAGGTCACCTGGCCTGGTGTCCGCGGATGTGGCTCTGTATGACGATGGCCTTCTGCTTGAAGAAGCGGAAGTTCCTGCGGCAGATGAAGCCGCGAATGTTCCGCTGGATGGTGACGGCGGCCCAGGTCTGAGTGCTGCTCCACCTTTCCTCCACCAGCTG